>JAUPMG010132629.1:0-11450 GCA_031762675.1 Pachysandra terminalis
TGCTTAACTTATTTTCTTCTATCTTGTTATTTCACTAATTGTTTTATGATGATACTGAATACTCTAGATCATGGTGTAAGGGATCGGAAGGGGACGATCCCCGAGTCGGTTCCGATCCGAGAAGAACCCCAAAAAAAAGGATCGTTCGATCCTGGTCCGGATCGGGCGATCCATGAATTTTTTTTAATTAAATGTGGGTGTTTGTCTCAGCCGATCCCGAGCCATGAGCCGAGTTTAAACACTATGCCTGTGATGGCATTCAGCGGCTTATCAGTGTGTATGGGCTCGCGGTTAGCTTATGAAGGATGTTATCACTGGAAATCTTACGGACTCGTGATTAAGATGCTTATGATGATTTCTAGCAGATTATCCGCGTGTATGAGCGCGTGGATAGTTTATCATGCAGATTATCACTAGAATCCTAAGGTAATGATGTAAGATTGGATTGGAATGGTTGTACACTGGTTAGGATGCTCATGATGGCATCCGGCAAATTATCCGCGTGTATGGGCGCATGGATCGTTTTTGAAGGGATTCATCATTGGAAATCCTAAGGTAATGACTTCATGCATACTAGGTTGATGTTATTGTTAAGTGAGCCCGCGAGGTGCAAATAAGGTTTCCTTGCGAGGTCTCCTGTTAGGTTGATTATACCTATGGGTTGAAAGTCTCATTTAAATAAGGGTAGGATTCTTGCGAGGTCCTATCAGGTTGGCTAGACCTTGGGCATAGCTCCCATAAAATAAGCAAGTGGTGGCCTTCGTACCATTGGTTAGCGACCCCGAACTAAGAGAGGGCCATCCGGCTGTTCCTAGTAACCTATGTCCCGAATTGATCTGTGATTGTGAAGCGACATATGAGGGTCACTTAACATGAGACATTAGCTTGGTTCATTTCATATCATAACTCATATGCATTCTTTGAATTGAACATGCCATGTAGGACATTTGAATGACACATTCTCATAGCATATTTCATCTTATCCATGTATCATATTATGAATTGATCCTCTTATCACTTTACCTTACTACTAGTTGTTCTCGAGATTTACAAATGGTGTTTAATGAGGATTGGTGATAAATATGTCACTTACTGGGTATTCCAAGCTCACACAACTTATTATGTTGCAGGTTGAGGTGTGATGAGGACGAGAGGGGACTAGAAGCAGTCCTGCCTCATTTTAGCTCATGTATTTTATGATTTAGTGAACTATGGTAATACTGGATGTAATGGATTACGTTTATTTTAGTGTTTGTGTAAATATATTGAGTCATGTGACTCTTCTGATGTAGTGACCCTGACCCCGTCCTTCTACTTAATGATTAAATCCTATTTAATAATCTAAATAGACATTAGGATTTAATTGTTAAAAGATTGTCTGAATTGGACTAAAGTATAATTAATTTGAAATATGGCGTGACTTATGAAGTTTTAATAAATTTAGGAGATTTGGGCTTGGGCCCCAAGGCATAAGGTATTGGACCTTGGGCTAGTCGTTTGGAGGTGAGGCTACTTTGGTCTTTACACTTCAATTTGAATCTTAGTGGGTGTAGAGGGAAAGTCCCCACTAACTCCACAATTCCTCCGTATAGAGTAGTGGGAAAATAACTACCATTGGGAGAAAAAGCTTAGACCAAAGGAGAAAGAGGAGAAGAAGAGGATTTGCAGAATTTCTGTAGAGAGGAAAAGAAGAAGAGAAGAGAAAGAAAGAGAGAAGAGGAAGAGGAAAGGCTACTAGGTGAAGATTGATGGATGATCCATGGTGCTGGAAAGTTGTAGAAAAAGCTTAGGAAAATGGGTAAGGCTCATCCGAAGTTCTTACCGTAGTTGTTTTTATAAGATTATGATGATTCTCTAGGAATAAGCATCTAGATCCTTTAGTGATGCATGTTGGTGTGCAATAATCCATGCTTTTATCGAGTTTTATTTCTTGATATGAGAATATGAATTTGTATGCTTGAATCATGATTTTTATGTTGAATCTCACATGTATAATCTAGTTTAAGTCTTAGGTTTTGTGTGTATTATAATGAATTGATATTTGGTAACATAAATCTATGTTTTGTGTGTTTTAAAGGTGTGAAATTCAAGTATGTAAGGTTGGGCACGAAGCCCTAGGAAATTTGGAAATTTCTGGGCTGAAAAATTAACCCTCAGTAGGATTCTAGGTCCCACCAAGCCTTCTTCCAATCTTAGATAATTTATTTAATATTTTTCTATGATTTCCCATTGCGTTAGGAACACAACACAACAAATTTGAAGTGATTCCGACGAGTATAAAATTAATTATGGCCAAAATACTGAACTGATGTCGAAGTTGAAACAGGCCTCAGCAGGTAGCTCGACAGCTATTGAGCCACCTGCTGAAAACTGCAAAGTTTCCGCCTTTGCTACCGAGCCTCTGCACCTACTGAGCTTGCTACCGAGCTTGAATTATTTTATATTTTTCTTGGATTCCTCTGTCAGTTAGGAACAAATGGTTCAAGTTTAAGGTCGATCCGATATCTATATAAAAAAACAGTTATGAATTAAACACTGAAGAGGTGTCAAAACTGGAAAATGACCTTCGGTAGGTAGCTCGGCAGCTACCGAGCTCCAATTACTTCCAAACTTCATGGGAGGCTTGTACTTGATGTTTTGGGGTTGCATGTGGTCTTGGTTTGTGTGTGAAGTATCTGTGTAAGATTTTGTGCAATAAAATGTGTAAACTGCCTAGTTTTCAACATGAACTAACTATGTAGGGTGTAATATTACATGTTAATGTGATTTTGATGGTTGTATCATGACATGAACTATGTAGTATGAAGTTAGGGTGTACAATGATCCTAGTTCGATAAATTGCTGTGTGTAAGGTATGTGGGTCCTATGTATATTTTCTGAATTGTCACTACAAATAATGACAGATTTAGCGGCGGTCGGTGACCGTCGCTAAATCCTAAAATACCGCCACTTATGATGCTTGCGGCGGTAATTACAACCCTCACTGTAGCAGCTGTAGCAAATTGTTTTAGTGGCTGTTGTTGTGGCGGTTGTATCGACCGACGCTAAAGGAGAGACATTTAGTTGCGGTCAGACAAACCGCCACTAAAGATTATATTTCTTTGCGGTTATGTTGACCGCAACTAAATTATTACACCTTTAGTTGCGGTTTTTTTACCGCTACTAAAACTAATACGGGGACGGTATAACATGGGTAATTGATATATTGTATTAGTTGCGGTCATACCTACTGACGCTAAATACTGTCATTAGTTGCGGTTATGACGACCACAACTAAATTGTACACCTTTAGTCACGGTTTGTTGACCGCCACTAAATGAATATAAGGCTTTTTATATTTTATACGGTTTAGTTCTATTTTATTCTTCAACAAAGTAATAAACAAAACCGTATATACATCAAAATAAATAGTTATAAAATATACATATATCATAAACAAAGTAATAGATTTTAGCAATGCATAGAACACTTTACCAAAAAAAAAAGCGTGTCTACAAATAGAAAAAAATAAATACAAAAACTAGCAACATATATAGTTGCATGATGAAGATCGTCTAGCTAGCTACTCAACTCATCAGGATTGATCGGGAGCAGGAGTGTGTGTGCTGGAGGGTCCCGACTGTTGTGAACTGAATTGGCCCTACAATTAATTTCGAAATTAGCTAGACTGCAGTTTGAAAAATAAATAATAAAATAAAAGAGAGTAACATTTGGTACTCATACAATCAACATTAACAGTAGTATATTACACAACCAAACTATTGAGAAGCTGGAACCGAAAATTTTTACTCAGATCAATGAACTGATAAAAGGAACCATTCTGAATTGCAGGTCCAAGAAATCCCGATTTAACATTTACACACCTATCGATTATATTATGAAGTAAAAATGTCTATATTTTTCTATAAACAGGCTATAGACTAGAAAAAAAAAAAAAAAGGATTTTCATTAACAGGAGACCATTCAATTATGGATAAAACTAGAAACTCATATTTATAATAATAACAGACCATTTGATATATTTATGAAGCAAAAAACTCATATTTTTTTCTAGTAATAGGTCATTTGAATAAAATAATCAAAATTCCAGACTCAGACATTTTAACTCAATCAATTATATAAGAATATAAAATTCAAATTCCATGCTTTAAATCTAAAACACATCACAAAACAAAAATTCAGATTGATAAATACACATATAAGGTATTTACCACTTCTATCTTTAATTCAATAATAAAAATGAAAAATGAAAAATCATTTTTACACCATTCTCACCTTCCTTGTTCATCCCCATTCCTCTTAAGGTCATCAAGAAGAAACAAATTCCAGATTCCAATTATTTTTTGACCTCCAATCATGACAATCTCAATTGTACTCAATTTCAACTTTCAGTGAATTAGAATTGGAATTGTAATTGTAATTTCTAACATCAATTCCAAATCTTCGAAACAATTGGACCCTAATAGAGACTAGAAAGAAATATCAATGTTGCCAGAATCTGAAATATTATTAAACTGACAATAAGATGCATGAAAATCAAAATTAAGATGTATTTGATATTGGACAGTGTGAAGGAAGCTCAAAATTAAGATGGTGATGGTCTTAGTGTTCTTGTTGTTTCAAGAAATGTGAAGTGAAGTGAAGGGTTAGGTGTTTAAGAGATATTTTAAGGTACTTTTTAAAAAATATAAATAAATAATAAAATGACTGAAAGAATTTAATGAAATTCAGTGGGCAAATTCATATGTAAATGAGAGGGTATTATTTGGATCTTCCTAGATTCTAAACACAAGCAATTTTTGAGATTTTGTCCATAAAGAGAACTTGCATGTTCAAAAGTGCAGCCTCTTTACAATTGATTACAGTTGTCAGTTATTTACGATAAAAGGAAAAAATTATACAGAAAGACAGTATAATCACAATGGACTCCAAAGCAATAGAATAAGATGCTCAAAACTTTTCACCTTCTTTGTTGGAGCTAGTTCCGGAAGTTCTTTGATTGAAGATATCATCCCATGAACACTAATCTTTGGCACCACTGACCCAAAGTCAAGGTAGACCTGATTGTATAGCATTATGAAATCTGTCAAGGCATTTGTAGGTGTTGAACTAAAACCATATATGTCTAGGAGATCTTTGAAGTCTAAATATCATACCTGGGGGTAAACAGATGCTTCCTTTGAAAATGGATAGGATGCATGTAGAAGCACAATGCGGATCTGAGAAAATCTTTTGTACTCAACAAGTGTCCGAAGATGAAGAGGATTAGATAGCCTCAAATCCAATTCAGTGGATATGTGAAAGGAAGTGAAAAAGAATATAGTCAATAATTGTGACTGAAAAACAAATGGACAATCTCTATTTTGATGAGTTTGCACAATCGAAAATTCAAACATTGTATTGCGTACCCTGTGTGTAACTGGATTGGCAAGTCAGAGAGACTAAGATTACCATGATTGTGAAACATATAATATTATTTTTCTTTAATTTCCCCCTCATTGTGGTCATATTTGTCATTTTCTTTATACCACAAGGCTAAGGCTGTGCATCAAATGTATTATTTTACATCCTATTCATCTTCAGTGATATCACTTCAGTCAGATCTTTGTTTCTTTCACAAATTCCCTCTGAAACCAAACTTTTTCCAACACCTGTCCATATCGTTCTGCTTAGCAACTAGAAAAACCACAAAAAACGGGGAAATCATCCCTTCCCTTTTCATTCTCTCGCTCTATTCCTATAGGAAGCGATATGCCAATGCATCTGCAAAAATAGGCATGTCATTAAGGTGTTTAAAATGATTCTGTGGTCTAATAGTTTCATAATTTGTACCACATTGAACATAAGGATTGTATTGTATAGCCGAATCCATCATGCTTAGCAATTTGAACCTCCTGTTTTTTACAATCTAGAATTACAAAACAGGACTTATTCAGCTGATCCAACTATTTGAGAAATGCATTGTTGATTGAGGAACAAAAAATTTCAAGCTCCAATGATTATACTTCAAACTGAATCCAAATAAAGAAAGGATCCAATTGGAAAGGTGAGTCGGAAAAACACCGAGCATGAAGCATAATAATAATAAGATGGATGAATCTTTAGCATCTAGCATGCAAACAGTTAGATGTTAAAAATGGTATCTTCAAAAAAAATCAATGAAGAATTTGTACAACTCGATAGTGCCTATACAATGGCATTGCTTCATAATTCCACTTGAACTGATTAGATAAACCTTTTTGTATGTCATTTGGACAGTTGTACCAGGTAGAAAACCAGTGACTGAAGCAAAAGAAGTAGCCATTGAAGCACCAGATAGAACTAGCTCTCCAAGATGACCCACAAACATGACTGAAATCACCTGTAAACAATTGATTAACAGATTAACTGACACTATAGGCCCTGCTAACCATAACTGCTCTCTCAATTCTGCAAAAATCTCATCTTTATAGAAAACCTTGCTGTCCAAACACATTTTATTTAGAGATTGGAATTAGAAGAGATTCAAGACTTGGTTCATGTTCTTCTCTTTCCATTCTTTAATTCTTCTTCTATCCTTTCACATGCAGCTCAGTATTGAAGCTCTTCAAAGTCACAATCACATGTCAGCTGATCTTTCGTATGGGATGGCTTAAATAACCATAAATGAACTCTCCCCCTCCTTTTATTTGGCTATGAAAGTAATATAATGACAAAAGAGTCCTACCATTTAAATAACCATAAATGAGTTCTCCTCCTTTTATTTGGCTATGAAAGTATAATGACAAAAGAGTCCTACCAAAAAAAAAAAACAGAGACAAAAGGAGGTATTTCAGTCATCAGAAAAATTTCAAAATATCCAAACATTTGCTTATTAATTCAGCTCAGATCTTTTTTCAGTTATATTCAATCTCAGATGCCGTCCCAAAACTTGACTCTATTGCTTCCCCAATCTTTTATTATATGTGTATGGAAAACCCCAAAATGTTTTTTTACTGTTTTCCAAAGACTCTCCATGAGAGTTTCCAACATTGTTGCTGTCCCATCCTTTTATTCTAAAGCCATGGGGCATTAAATGCAAGAAAAGGGAAACAAACAACTCACCAACCTGAAATCCACACCACCTCCAAGGCACCAACCTCCATCAACACTCCCCCCTCACCCCCTCAACTCCACACCGAAGGAGCAAACACACAGAACCACACCCACAACAATCCACACACCCACACAGACACACCTAAAAGTAAATGAAGGGTAAGGTGGCTGCGTAATACCCAAAAGTACGAAAAGTTCCAGGATATAAAAAGAAACTTGAAAAAAAAAAAAAGACAGGACAGGGTGGACTTACAATCTTATCTGCCACTGTCTGATTAACCGGTGTTCCGTCCTTGCGCACATGTGTCTTCACAAACAGCTTTGAACGGGCTTTACAACTTTGTACACAGAAATACAAGTCAATACTAGCTATCTTCAATTTCATCAACAATTCATGAACAATATGAAAAATCAAAGGTTGGTGTATGCAGATATCGGATCCTCATCTCGAACGCGTGCGAAGCTCCTAATGCCAAACGTATGGACAATAATTTGTTTTTTTCGATTCTCTTTATTTCTTTGGCTCCTTTTCTGATAAGTATCAAATGAATAGATTAAAGTTATCATTGAAATCTATATGATTTACAAAACTTATGAACTTTCTAGATAAATGGATTACCAAGGGACACGATGAAAGTCTTACATTGATAAAAGGCCAATATATATATAAGGAAGAAAATGTATACAGCAAAATAAATAGTAGACTTTAAAAAAAAAAAGGGTTTCCACAAATAGAAAAAATATATACAAAGACTAGCTAGCAACATATATAGTTGCGTGATGAAGATCATCCAGCTAACTACTCGGCTCATTAGGATCGGGATCAAGAGTGTGTGTGTTGGAGCGTCCCGATTGGTATGAATTGAAATACTGGCTCTGCAACTAAATTCAAAATTAGCTAGACTGCAGTTTGATAAATAAATAATAAAATAAAATATTATAACATTTGGTAGCACGATATATACCTCCTCCTGAAATAGGCGAAACATCCTCTGCATCTCAACCCTCATCTTGGCCTCCATCTCTTCCCTCTCCGACGCTATCTGAGCCTTCGACTCTGCCTCCTTCTGACTCCTCTCGGCCTCAACCCGAGCGACGGTATTCTATAGCGACTGAATCTAGTCCCTCATGGCATTCACCTCATGGCCAAAGGTACCAGTCTGGGTTGAAGATGAAGGGCCCCACATCCTGGTCGGGGTCTGACTCAATCCACACATGTGTACACATCCGTGCCTGTCAGGTCCCATAACTTGCGAGAATGTATCATCACGGGCAATGGTATCCTCGTACCCCTCCGATGTACATGCCATTAGATTCCTCATGTCATTCTTAGATTCCTCATGTCATTCTGCAATTAGAGTAATTAATTATAGTCAATCATTCCTGCAATGAGAATAATAAATTGCAGAGAAACTTACATCCTGAAGTACCACTCAAACATAAAAACAATTAAAAGAACATATTGAAACTTCTTGTATAACCTATCGGAGTTTTTAAATACTGATTATCAGTCCTAAGAAAGTGTACATACAAATACAGATATAGTTCCTAAGTAGCAGTACAATATGAACACATTACAATCATAAACAAATGAACAAGTTGACAATAATCAAAACAAAACTACCACCACATCATAACGAATAACTACAATTTCCAACCATTCAGAATTCGTAAAGCTAAAAAATAGAATCCCTAACATCAAAACAATGGCAACAAAGGTATGGCAGGGAAACATGGCAGCAACACTATGATAATCTAGACAAAAAGGAAAACAAAGGTAACATAAGCAATCACCATAAACTCTGCAACCCCACAAGAATACATGTCTAACTGCTGGAACAGAATGCTTCTATAGAGCAACAGTCACACTTTTGTATTACACAAATGATATAGATTAAACAAAAAAAAAAAAAAAGAATTGACCATATGAGAATGAAAAATGTTAAGAGAATTGTATCACACATAAGTACATACGAAGTAAGATTCAACCATCTGAAAAAACCGGTTTACAGATGTTTTTTTACCCTTTTTGGTAACGTGTTATGATCTGTTGCATGCAATCTAGGTTGTGTATACAGTAAGTGCATCTGCATGGATATATCTTATCAACATTTCCCTTAAGGAAAACAAATTATGCTTATACATCTGGTGTTTGAGAACCTGAAATGCTAAACCCCATATACAATAGAGATTATTTGTACACAAAACATCTGTAATTGAGCACAATATAACTGGGCATGAGCAGCCATGTTTCTAATGGTGCTAGATACGAAACCTTTTACCAAATGCAATGTTACCATATCAGATTCAGGTTGATCTGATTTATTGATATGATCGACATGCTCTGGTGAGGGAATAGATAACAAATAAGAATACAAAATATTAACTGAAAGAGTTGGAGCTGAAAGAAAAGAATACGAATCATCCAGCACCAGTTTAGCCAAATACAACTGTCAGTACAGGCCTTCAAAACAGGGTTAAATAAGAGGATCCATTCCAGCTTCACAAAAACACCTCATACTATCTCCAGATGCAAAAATTATCAAAATATAAATTCAATAGCGCTTGCACATTCCAACCAATTATGTCTCGTGGGATACTAGCATTTATCGACGGAAATAGTACTTGCTAGCTCTTATTTCAAGAACTGAAACAAAGCTCAGCAAGCATCATAAGTGTTAAAATATGTAAATAGCAAAAGGTTGATTCCAAAATTGAAGGCATTTGAGGACTCTTCTGATTCCAAATTATCTAAAAGCATAACTGGGTCAACTTAGATCTGCACAAATAAAAGTATTTCATGATTCCCTCTTAATTTGACAACAACAAGAGAAATTTTCCATTTCAAAAAGAAAATAACAAATTATAAATGATTATATATTACATTCTTCTCCCTATTCACTATTAATAAATCCAAAAAAGAGGAAAAAAACAGAATAAATAAATTTGAACATTACAGACAAATGAATAGAAAACTGCTAGGTATGCCAGTGAAGAAACTTCCTAGTTAATAAAAAAAAATTTAAACAATATTAGCTTCAAATAAATATTCTCATAGTCACAGAAAGATATATATGAGTTTCCTAATGGTGTTTATAAGCTTCAGCTAATGTTGACTTACAAACTTCTGTGCCACTACCAGATTAATCGACGCTCCATCCTTGCTCACATGTGTCTTTATGAACAGATTTGTATGGCCTTTACAACTCTATACACAGAAATACAATTCAATACTAGCTATCATCAATTTCATCAACACTTCATGAATAATATGAAAAATCAAAGATTGATGTATGCAAATACCGGATTCTCTTCTTGGACTCGAGCAAAGCTCTTAGTGCCAAACGTATGAACAATAGTTTGTTTTGCTCGATTCAATTTATTTCTCCTGCTCCTTGTCTGTCAAGTATCAATTGAATAGGTTAAAATTATCATTGACATCTATATGATTTAAAAACTTTTGAACTTTCTAAATAAATGGATTACCTTTCCCTCATCCGAGTTCCAAAACCGGATGAGGTTTTACCACTGTTCGGCGGGGAGAGTAGAGGGCAAGAAGCAAGACGATCCTCATCTGTCTCGAATGGAGTGTAGAATTTCTTCTTTAACTCAACCTTATGGTCCTTCCACTTCCTTCCGAGGGACTGCATGATACCGTGCTTTAAGTTGTCTGGAATGTCAAATTTCTCCTGCATTGCACAAAAAGAGCATAGTTAAATCACAATGTGTAGTGTCTTAAACCATTATAGCATAAGAGTATATAAAAATGTATTATCAACCTTAATGTTCTCCTAAGCACGCTCATTTGCATCGGGGTGCACCAACTTCCAGCTAGAGAGATCAAGTCTGAGCAATAGCCCATCACTAGCTAGGGTGCCAATGTAGGTCTGAAGCTACACGAAAGTGTATCCTACTGGAATGTCATATGTATCGACCCTAATCGGCAACTTCTGCCCTGGTGGCAGCTTGTGTAGGGAGAAGCACCAAGTGGGGCCTCTAGTTCTCTTCTGCACTGGGGCTGATGGTCCCTCTCCTATGGGGACATGTTGTGGCTCCATATACCTGTTTGAGTTTAAAAACAACACCCATTAGTGCAAAATAGTGAGCTTTCCTTACTGTAGGGGGCATGGGAACACAATGCATATTTATAAAATCACCACAAACTATACTTTTGTCTTAAAGAAACAAAACCCAAGCTTCTTTTACTGCCTTTGTTGTGGCAGTTTCAACAAGTTCTTTCAACACTTTTTATGTGCAACAAAATAAGCTAACATTAAATCAAAGTCCCACCCTTCTTACCCATTCTCAAGATAAGACATAGTAAACCAGCTCTTACCCATGTGACATAGTAAAACATAATTTAAGATATATATATA
>JAUPMG010132640.1:0-11450 GCA_031762675.1 Pachysandra terminalis
ATTGATACATATATATATATATATATATATATATATATATTGGATACATTTATTCACACGTTAAAATATTCATACGAGCTTATAAAGTAGTCATAGGTCATAATGCCACTATATAAAATAGAAACATAGTCAACACACTCGAATTGTACGTAAGCTATCATAGACCTGTAACATTTGAGACTTTACCATCACTTTACATCCAATAATTATCTAAATTAATTGCATGCAAGGAATTATCCAAAACCGACCCATATCACAACTTTACAACACTCCTACGTCAAAACCAAAACTGCCTAAACCCACTTAGTGAACTGACCCGTAACTAGAAAATTTCTAGCAAATTCCATTTCCTAAGGTCAATTATGTTTTAATTATGAAATCTCAAGTCAAGCATCTATCAAACATACATCCCACAAACAATCAATTCACATTAGTTCGTGCAATAAAAATAGATTTAGTCAAAGAATAAATGTGTGTGTGATTCGTGCACCTTCCATATCCGTATTAATTATCTTGTCATCTAGCTCTCCAGTCTCTAGAACCCTGGCATTGACCCGACCTTGTTGAGGTGGTTGTGTCACTTTACAGCTCATTCACCCTCTTGCCCCAACAGTTGTCGACAATACTTCTTGACATGTCCCATTTCCCCACAGTTGAAACACCTAGGCAGCTGGCGTGACTGATGTGGTATCACAGTTGGAGCCGCAGCCACAACAGGAATAGATTTCTCTGGACCCTTGTTCTTCTTATCTAAGCCTCTCTCCATATCTTGTTCTCTTGGTATAGAAATTCTACTCTTGCCTCCATTCATCTTCCCATTCATATCTCCTTGAGTTATTTTCCTCCTTTCTTGCTCCCTTTGGACCAATTATGTCAAGTCTCCTATGATATTATATAAGTCCGTCATCAGGGAATCTACCCCTTCATTGACAGATGAACTCTCACTAGTCGTATTCTTCTGTCCTCTAGCCATTTATAGTGCATCCCCAATTCTTTAAGTATTTATATTTAAAATATTTATATTAATCATTGCAATCAGCAAAGAGTCATATTATACACACAACATACGGTTTCATACATGTGAATCCTATAATTCATATGTCTATGTTCCTTCTCAGATTTAAAATATGTGTTTTCAAATCATACATGTATATGCATATATCATCCATATAATTCAACAAACACAAACATCAAACAATTCACATATATGAATGACACACAATTCAAAGTATTTCACAAGAAGAAAACAACACAAAAATAATCACATTATTTACAAAATTCAACAGACAAGTCATGTTATACATACCACAAAATTTCATGTAATTCCTAGATTTACATGTCTATGTTCCTTCCCAGGTTTCACCAAACTTGAGAGCCTCAAGATCCCTAACCTAGAGCAATCATAACAAGTAATCACACAAACCATGTTATGCATACAACACCCAGCACACAATTGTACTCATATGAACCCTAATGTTCATATTTATGTTCTTTTCTTCCTAGGTAATCTAACCTAGAGCTCTGATACCAATTTGTCATGCCCCGAATCTGAGATATATAATCTCAAGGATATACAGGGATTGACCTTTGGATCCAACCAATGGATGTGACCAAACCATAAAAACCATTCCATATGGTTTATCAGAGAAAACTAATAATAGCAGAAAAACAACGGAAGTCTCGATAAATTAAAACCAATTACATTACCTTATGTTCTAAAAAATAAATGTAAACAACTATAAATAATCCAAACAAATATCAAACCCTTATGGGTCCTTTACAACTTACAAAATGTCAAAAACAAAAACAAACTAATTATAAGTCAGCCACAAGCTTGAGTTTGGTCCATCCGGTCCAAGTCCACACCAGCTCCTCAACCATGCGGATAACTTATTTCACGTTGGCGTGAGCTTTGGAGGCTCAATAAGAATCCGACGAACTATGACTCTTCGCATTAAAATAGACACATAACAAATTAACTCACACCATGCCTCCGGTGTGATACACAATAAGCATCTCACTCATAATAGTGATACACAATAACCATCTCGTATTCATAAACATCCTCATAAAAGTGGTATACATTAACCTCCCCATATTAATAAACATCCTCATAACAGTGATATACAATAACCGCCTTATATTCGTAAACATCCTCATAACAGTGATATACTATAACCATCATCCTCATAATAGTAATACACAATAGTCAACACCCATATAAATTTGGATGACATACAACAACCACCACTACAAAGTGGACATGATAATGAGTCAAGCATATGGATCCTAATGGCACACACACAAAAGGAATGTAAATGAAGATGGATGTACATGATGCATAATTCTAATGATGAAATGATATAGATGAATGAATGCAAATCTAAGGTGTTAGAAATTTCCTAACCATTATAAACCATACTCATATCTCCTATGGGAATTCTACCCAAGGAATGTGCCAATAGACTCACATGACCATTTCCTTTAAGGGAATACAACCCAAGGTAGGAACCACAGATAATAATTTCCTTCTAGGGATACTAACCAAGGTAGGAACCACCGATAATAATTTCCTTTCCGGGAATACTACCCAAGATAGGAGATATCGATAACACTTTTCCTTTTAGGGAATACTACCCAAGGTAGGAGATACCGATAACACATTTCCTTTTAGGGGACCCAAAGGTAGGAGGTACCATAAAGACATTTCCTTTAATGGGATTGTTGCCTAAAGGTATAAGAACACCATACACATGCATATATCCACATAAACATATCAAACTCTCCTATCTTAGGAGCTTTGGAAAACAAAATATTGATCGCTATAGGATAACTCCAAAAGATGCGTACTCAATGCATTGGTCACACAGGGACCTCACACACAACCCATGCATAACTTATTCCTTTCATATCCACACTCTTACACATCTCACACACAATAATTTCTCAGGTAAACCCATACACATACCTCTCACATTTCATAACATCCAATATTACTTCACAGTAAACTGTCACACAAGGCAAGCACATCATTTTGTTGCACCAATCACTACACACATATTATTATGAAAACGTAACCCCACACTCAACCTCACAAGGTCATTCCCTCACTAATGGACAAATCCCATCCTTATTGGGCTTCAGTCCCTAGTTTCGGTTGACCCCCAAATGGGCGGAACCACTTCGGTCTCCCCCAGATTTCGGTCCCTTTTCCAGAGAATTTCAGCAAATTTTTTTGGTTTTCGGTCCCCCTTTCGGTCTCCCCCCGACTGAGCCATAAATCTTGTTCCATCTCAAGGTCAACCCCCAAGTGAGCCTAAGCTCAGATATTTCCCAAAAATCCTATTTTTATCCAAATATACATCATACAAGATAAAAAAATCCATAGGAAATTCATGCACATCATCTCCACATTAATTTCATCATTTTAACTATAAAATACTTCAAACACACATATATGCATTAAACAAGGTATTAGGTCACAAGATCATTAGATTTTTATCATATTAACAGGTTATATCAACAAACACAGATCCAAACACACACGCACAAATATATATATATATATATATAATCACTATCACATTCATCTTCATACATATTCACATATCACATTCATACATTATCATACATAATTATTTCATATCATTCCTTTACTTCTATGATAATGCAAAGAGGGAGAACCAAGTATCCTACCTCAATGATTTGCAGCGATTCCCAGTAGTAAGATCCCCCCAATGTTCTTCTCTCCAGTAACTTCTTCTCCTTTTCTCTTCTTTCTTCCTTTCTCTTATTTTCTTCCCTTCCCTCTTGGTCGAGTACTACAAGGAAGTGGAAGTGGTTATAGGAAACCTTCCCATGACTCCCATGTACCTAGATAGAAGGTGGAGGGAATCAAGGATTCTTTACATCTCTATCCTAGCCTCTTATTAAAAATTAAGATTGAACTAAGTCTAGTTTATCCCTAATGTCTTGGTCGTTTGACCATCTCATCCCCACTGTCTCATACGTCCTAGCCAAAGCCCCCTATTCTCTAAAAGATTTAAAAATTTATATAAGTGACCCAATATTTTTAATATTAGCATAATTGTCTTTATAGTTTGTTGTTATTACAAATAGCTACCAATTCAGTTAATTAGACATACATCCCTTTATAACCTTTCACAAAAGATTATTGTTATTTTTAATTAAATGATATTAATTATAATCTAAAGACATGGGTCATTACAGTACCTCATTCTCCTGGTGGTAGTATTTCTGTTTCCAGCTTTGATTCCCCAGCCAAGAACACCACTTCTCATGTCATGGATCCGGGCTCTGATGTTTCGGCCATAGATTTTGATACCTGGTTGGAGTCTATCGATACTCTTTTGGAGCAGCCACCGACAAGGCCTTTCACTACCCTTGCCTCAGAGACTAGATTTGGGGACTCGGTCGAGAAGTTTGAGGCAGAAATGAAGGTCATTCTCGAGCTACTTGACATGGAATTTTAATATTTGTGCATGCCCAAAAATCTTATTTCACTTGATGAGAACGTCCTGCTATTGAAGACTGACCCCTCCCTCTCCATCGATCAACATATGCCTTTGGACTTCCTTTCAGAGCTTTCAACTTTGGCAGTAGAGTTCCAGGCCTTGGAAGAGCCACTCCATGCGGTTGGCAAGTTCTTCTCAGGCTTTGTCGCCAATTTTTCTAGGGCGACCACTCTTAAAGGGAAGTATGGGGAGCTGAAGGAGTCGATTGCAAAAACGGAGGAGGAGATGGTCACAGATACTGCTGCGGTGAAGGATTTAGAGGGTTAGTTTGTGGAGTTGAAGAAAAAGAGAAAGACTATCTCGGAGGGGATAAAAAAGAGAAAGAAGGCTAAGGTGAAGCTGTATGCCGGGAAGGAGGAATTGGAAGAGGCACTGCCCAGGGTAGTAAAGGTGGTGCATACGAAGAGCTTGGCCAAGGGGGAGTGGGAATGGAAGAAGAAGGAAGTGATTTTAACCAAGATTTTGGCGTTGAAGGGTAAGCCCCTTTAAATTTATTTTTCATAGAACTTGATGGTTTGTCGTTGGCCGGTGAGGGCCGTTTAAGAAAAAAGCTTATGATGGTTTGTTTTTGGCCGTAGATTTCTTACACTCTTTTTATTTCACCTGTTGGATAACTATAATTTATTTCAAAATATTGTTTTTGTTTGGCTGTTCACACGAACACCTTATACAGAGAGTCCCATTTGGTGGGATAATACTTTTTTAAGTATCGACCATTTATTATTCTTTTTTTTTTACTTGGTTTATTACATTAAATATGACATAAGATCCTCCAGGTAGGATCCGTTGAATTTTGAATGATCCCTCCCAAGTTGGTGAACATTTTCCATATATCGGATCCTTAGTCCCTATTGGTAAAATATTCTTCCATACCATCCTTCTAAGAGGGCTTATGCTTAACCCTTTTATTGTAAATCCAGGCCAATTTCTATTTTTGGGCCTGTGGAGCATCAAAAGCTCTTATTCGACTGACATTCAGATCTTCTAGTTCAGCTATCATGGCCTCCGTGAACTCAGTCAGGGTGAAGTTATGCTAGAATGCTACCCTGAGTGAGGGGACTATTATCTTTAGTGGGAGGACAAAATCATGTCCATATGTCAAGGAAAATGGTGTGGTGCCTATGCTATGTTTCTTAGGACCAAATGATTTTTGATAATTTTTTATGCCATGACCGAGGATTATCTTCAATCATCTCTCCCAACACATTCTTCAGGACTTTGTTATTTGTTTCCGCCTGATCGTTAGCTTATGCGTGGTAGGAGTTGAATTTAGGATCCTGAACCCACGCTCCTTTTCAAACTGGGTGACCTGTCTTCGTGTGAAAAAATTTCCCTGATTTGCCATTTTTTTCTCTGGTATTCCGAACCTATAGATGATTAGTTTTTTGACTAATTCAATCACATCCACATATTCCATATTTTTCATCGGTCTAGTTTCTACCCACATTCTAAAGTAATCGGTCGCAACTATTATGAATCCATGCATATTGGAAGAGATCAGAATGACCTTCCCTATCATGTCAAAGGCCCATTCTTGGAATGGCCATGGCTTCACAATCGAAAAGAGCTCAATCACTGGTGCATGCTGAATCGGTCCATGGTTCTGACATTGTTCACAACCCTTTGCATATTTTATGCAATCTTTAGAATGATTGGCCAAAAGTAACCATATCTGCGAATAATCCATCTCATTTTGATCCCATCCTGATGAGATCCATAAATTCCTTCATGTACTTCATCCATGTTAAGCCTGGCCTTGTTCTGGTAAGACATTTCAACAAAGCTTCATCAGGACCTTTCCTGTATAGCTCGTCTCCATATAGGACATAATTTGTGGCCATGGCTATGATACTCCTTTCACTCATGCAGTTAGGGTCCTGTAGATAGTTGATGATCAAAAATCGCCAATCGTCTTCTTGGAGCTCAATGAAAAAAATATTAAGTTCTTAGGTCCTCCTTGCTATTAATGGGAGGGACTACTTTTGGACACTCATAGTCTTCGAAGTGGCCCCCTCGGCTATGTTCAAGCCTGAGGCTATTTGGATCATTTCATTGGTCTTTGAGTTCTTTCCTCGAACACAACGCTATAGTGTACCATCATCAAATTGATCGATCAGGTGGTTGGCGATGGTATAAAAGGTGCCAATTGCCAACTTAAACACTTTTATTTTCTAGTCAGCTGATTTATGAATAATTGTGAGTCTCCTACCACTTTAATGTTTCTAGCTCCTAGATCGGTCAAAATATCTAGATTTATGATAAGAGCTTCTTATTCATCTTGGTTTTTAGTGCTTGGGTAATCTAGTTGAAAGGCATGTTCTTTCCATTCTCCAGTGGGTGATATAATGATCATCCTGGCCCCTGCGGACTGCTTCATTCATAACCCATCGAAGATTAGTGTCCATGGTGCAAGATCGGCTAAATAAGTCATACTATTCTGGACTTTCCTTCTTGATCGAATACAAAGGATGATCAGCTAGAAAGTCAGCTTCGACTCGCCCTTTTACCTCTCTTTGGAAAATATATTGGAAAGTAAATTTCGATAGAGCCAGGATCAATTTACCTATGCTTCCACTTAATAACGGTCGGGGCAACATATATTTTTTCACATCGGTCAGTGCTATTACTAAAATCATTGTGGTGATCAAATGACTCCTTAACTTGACGACATCGTAGTATAATGTCATGCATAACCTTTCTAAAACAGAATAATGTGTTTCAGTTGATAGTAATAAATTTCTTAGATAATAAACTGATTTTTCTTTCTTACGATCGTTTCCTGAGCTAAAAGGATCCCTATTGATGTTTCTGCAGCCGAGATATACAATTTCGAATGCCATCCTTTCTTTGGAGGGGTCAAGACTAGTGGATTGGATAAACTTTCTTTGATGAGATTGAAGGATTTTTATGAGGTTCTTGCTACATGAATTCTTACTCCGGTTGTCACTTCAGTAAAGGTGAGAGGGCACACATCTTCTCAGCCGAGATTGAGATGAATCTCCTTAAAATATTCACCTGACCGAGGAACCTTTGGAGTTGTTTCTTGTTCTTAGGAGGCTTGGCACTCATAATGCTCTTGGATTTGCTACTATCCACCTCTATGTCCCTCTGATGGAAAGGGAAACCTAATAAATTGCCGGCCTTTACATGAAAGGTGCATTTCATAGGGTTCATCTCTAGCTTGTATGACCTCATTCTTTCAAAGGTCTTTTTCAGCTCAATCAAGTGATCTTCATTCTTTCTAGATTTTACCACGATGTTGTCTTTGTATACCTCCATGAAGTGACCGATCATATCATGGAGTATGAGGTTCATCACTCGTTGATATGTAGCCTTAACAGGTTTTAGACTGAAGGGCATAACAACCCAATAGTAGGTCCCTATGGCTCCAGGGTATTTGAACGACGTTTTAGCCACATCTTTCTTGGCGAAGAATATCTAGTTGTAGCCTAAGTGGCTATCCATGAACGATAAAAACTCGTGTCCTACTTTCCCATCGATAAGGAGATCAACCATAATCATGGGGTTTTCGTCTTTAGGAGTTTCCAGTTCGAGATTTCTATAATATATACAGAATCATAATTTTCCACTCTCTCATCACTGGAACCACATTTGAGAGCCATTCTCCATACCTGATCGGTTTAATGAACCCAACATATAGCAACCTTTCTATTTCTTCCTTGATTTTTAAGGTGATCTCTGTTGTGATCCTTCTCGGTGGCTACTTAAATGGTTTAAAAATTCCCTTCACAGAAAACCTTTGTTCCACATGTTTTCTGCTAAAACCTGGCATCTCATGTTAGTCCCGTGCAAAGCAGTCCATGTACTCTCTCAATAATTTCTTCAGCTCATTCCTTAGGCCTAGATACAGTAACCCACTAATATACACCGGCCTTAGATCCTTTTCAGTTCCTAAGTTAATTTCCGCTAGAGGATCTTGGACTTCGACGATCGTATTGTTGAGCTTGGATGAGACCACTGCTATAATGGCCATCAATGTGCCTTCTTTCAATGGCTCATCTGAAGTTCCTTCTGCCTCTAATATTCACTCAGTAATGTTCACTAGGTATCGTTTCTCGGCTCCTTTCTCTTCCATATACTTCCATATCTTTCTAAGGTGGCCTCTACCATAGCTGACCTTTCTCCTTTCTCGAGGTCGTTTGTCATTGAACCTTTTAAATTATGCACATATTATCCCTTTACTGATATATAATTATTCCATTCACTCAAGATGTAGATGCCTCTACTTCCGCATCTTTGGGATCCTCTGGGTTGACCGTAGTCAATATCCCATTATGTTGTTCCTTGTTGTCATGGTCGACAAAGCATACAATTCCTACTTATTTGCCATATAACATGGCCTCGGCCACGTTGGAATTGGCCAAAAATGGTTTGTTGTCCACCATTATCACTTCAATCTTGTCATTATTCCACATGATTAGCAATTGGTGCAATGAAGAGGGTACACACCAATTGGAATGAATCCAATCTCTTCCCAGTAATGCACTATAACTAGAAGAGGACTCTATCACAAAGAAAGTGGTCACAGTTTTCTATTTTTTTCTGACCGTCAGCTCATCGGAATATCTGCCTTTGTTGAATTAATCCCTCCTACAAAATTAGTGACTGTTACTTTGGTCAGGATCAAATCCTCCCTTATTTTTCCAAATTTTCGCAGCACACTAATGGGCATTATATTGATAGCTGCACCATTGTTCACTAAGACTTTGGTGAGTGGGATTCCATCCATATGAACACTAATATACAAACATTTGAGGTGTCAAGTCATTCTTATGGCTGGCTTTTCAAATGTCACCTTTTCGGTCGCCCGGGGAAGGACGCCCGTTGAGTTAGGGGACTACCTTAGCCTCCAGCTATCCTTACCTCTACCACTTGGTCTGTCGTTCCTTCATCTGTATCGACGATGTAAGCAGCATCCGAGTCCCTTCCTGGGTCAACCGCGTCCTGCTGGTTTGTAATCCTTGCTTGGAAAGCAACCGGTAATGTAAAGGCCATGTCGCATGGCATGGATATTGGTGGCATCGACCCAAACTAGATCGTAGTTCTTGAGGTAATATCGACCGATGGTACGATCAATTCCTGATAAACCTCCGAGTCTTTAAACTCTGCCAACAGTGTCTCAAGTAGCAAATCTTCTTCCATATCTTCTGGCGAGGATTTTCTCTTCTATTTTCTGAGCTGGTGACTCTTTGATCGACCCTTCCTAGATTGCGACTTTCTTTTGTTGAGTCACCTTTGAGTCTTCGCATCTTATCACCAGGTCTCGGCTATTCAATCGATAGAAATGGATTCTTTTATTCTTGGCTTGCTTCTGTTGCCATCTCCTTTTTGTTGTTTTAATCATCTCCTAAACAGAATGTGGGAATTTCGGATGGGTGACTCTGTTCCACCTCTTACGCTCTATTAGTGGTGGTTTCACCGTCCTTGGTTGCGGCCGAGCATCTTCCTGCCCCCAGCTAGACCATTTATTCCATGGTCTCTCATAGGGCTGACACTCGTGATGTTCATCTGCACAGTGCCAAGTTCTTTTGCTGACCTCTTTATGACATCTTTCACATAATGTTTCTCTCTTCCTCCAGTCTGCTTCAATCTCTAGGTATGGTATCCGAGACGGTCTCACTACATAACTCCGGTTAGAGATTTCGCCCTTCACCGGTCATTGTTATTCTTTTTTAAGACTTGTCTTAGGACCAACCATCCTGGAAGCTATCGCGTTGATTAATACCCCCATTGGGAACGGATGGCATTTTCCTTCATCACTTCTTCTCCTTTCTCTGGAAATTTGAGCAGCACCTTGTCAATATTTTTCTACACCATATTTCTAAAAGTAACACAGTTAGCGATTGAGTGAATTTTTGAACCATGTCATTTACAATACCCCCTTTCTTTAATTCCTCTGGTGTAAGAAGTTTATGACCGTCTGGGAGTCTAATGAACGTATCTTTTATAAGTTGGTCGAAAACTTCTTCACTCTTAGATACATCAAAAGCGTATCTTCTGTTGATGTCATAGATATTCTTATTGAAATCTTGAATGGGTGTGAATTCCTCCCTTTTCTTCAAGGGTGAACATACAAAAGGAGTCTTGGTCACTACCACTGTGAGATCTATCTCATAATTTGGGTCCAAGTAATAGTTCCCAAATGTAGTTGTTTTCCTCTAGATTTCCTCTCTAAGAAGTCACTCATATTTGCTAACTCTTGAGGGAAACTCAAACAAGTCCTCAAACTTCATCCCCTCAAACTTATTTTGAGGTTCTATGCCTAGATCAATTTCACCCAGCTTGATAAACTAGATCTCAGGTAGAATTAATATACACTTCTTTTTAGCCCTTTTAAAGTGAGCTATGAACCTATCAGCCGATTCATCAGGAAATTTTCTTAGCCTTGCTAGTTCAGCCATTGAAACCTTTGGCTGCATCCTGTTAAATTGAGTATGGACCTTTTCTTCCATCTCAGTCCAACTCTGAATCGAGTTAGGATCTAGAGTAATGTACCACGTGAAGGCATACCCTATTAAGGAATTTCCAAACAATCTCATCTTACAATAGTCGTTAGTCGAGGCTTCCCCACATTGGACAGTAAAACGTCCAATATCTTCTATAGTAGATTGACCGTCCTCTCCTGACAATAAGAAAAAATATGTTATTTTGAATCCTCTAGGGACTTCATACCGTTGGTCAATCCATTAAGGGTATGGCCTTATATAGAACGTCCTTCTCATCCTTATATTTGGAAAATGGCCAAGGGCTTCTTGGACCATGTGATAGACCTAATTTAGGTTGAGGCCTCTGATTGCGGGATTGATCGCTTCATTGATGTAACGACCCGATCTCAGACCCTAGACTAATTAAGATTAGAAACCTAATTAACTTAAATAATTAGGTTTGACCTCA
>JAUPMG010132651.1:0-11450 GCA_031762675.1 Pachysandra terminalis
TCTTACTGAGAGTGGCCGTGTATGCGGGGGAATGGTTCGATAAGAAATTCTTGCTCAGTAATTGATTGGTCTAGTGTGGGACTTACATAACTCGAATTCTGAATAGCATGCATATTTGCACAGCATGATATTTTGCATGGATCACACTTGGTGATCAATATTTCTTTTGCATGAGCATTCATGCATTCATTAATAATTTGATGCATTGCATTATCTGCATATTTTCCATGTTTATGCTTTGTTTTTATGTTATATATTTGCATATCGGTATGGATCTCAATTTGGATTAAGATTGTTAGTTAATTGATTTTACTTACTAGGCTAAGTGTAGCTAGCGTGTTATGACAAACATTGCAGGTAATTTAGATGAGGAAAATATTGATTATGGAGAACAAGATGAAATATTATATTGTGAACATACTGGACCTAATCAAAGCTTGGAGTGATTGCTACATTAAGTTTTGCCACCGGATTTATCGTTTATTTCACAGTTTAGATATTATGTATAGGAGTGGGGATTTGGATTTTACTTGAAATAGGACTTTATTATTTTATTTTCCGCTACCAGATTTTTTATTTGTTATGGAAGTAATAAGTAGGTTATTGTTTTGGATATTTTTTTTTTTAAATTTGATTCTTTTGAAGTTTAGTAGATTTCTGTTAATGATGGCTCCATATTGATTACCACTCCCGATTCCGATTGGGGAGAGAGTCGCAATTCGAACATAAGGGTTCTCACTAGAATTTCCTTAAGTTTGGGTCGTGACACTCATTACATTCATCTTAGATCATTTGAATGATATCATCTCATCTCATATCATCTCATTTAAACTACTTATCTTGCATTGGATTATGTTGCTTATGTTGGACTTATTATTGGTTTATTATTGTACTAACCCTTGTGATTGATTTCAATGAGAGGACGGTGAATAGTCCATTGTTTACTTACTAAGCATCATAAGCTCATGCAACGTTTTATGTTGTAGGATGGGAAAAAGAGGGACCGCTTTAGTTGGAGATGTTGCTGCTTGTGGACTTGTCTTGCAATTTTACTCTGCATTTCTTTTATTGCTTTTCACTCCCGAGGACTCAGACTTGATTTATGTAGTTGTTATGCTTTGAGGGTCTAGTGGACGTAGTTGTGGATTTGATTTGGTTTTACGCCCAGTTGAGGCCGTACATTGTTTCATTTACTTTTGTTATACTTTGGATTATTATGTCGTAGTTACTTCCGCACTCTGATCTTTATGAATTAAAGTATTTTTATTACTTTATTTGCTTATGTTGTGGTAGCAATCCGCGGTCTAGTTGTGGATCCCAAAGGTCACACCTTGAGATCCGTGCAATTCCCTTATTGGGATTCGTGCTACGGGCCTGGGGTGTGACAGATTGGTACCAGAGCATAAGGTTTGCTCTGTGTATGGTTGTTTACTCTTTGAGACAAGTAGTACTCGGTATCACATAGAAACTGAAGATTAGGTGGAGAATCATAAATGGATTGTGTGCTTCGTGCTATTGTTTATTGTTATGATTATGTGTATACTTTATGCTTAGTAGGAGGTGTACCTTGTTGAGACCTAAATGGATGTTCGGGTACGTAGTTGGCAAGAAGGAGGAGGAACGCTACCGTGGGGGAAAATTTAGCTACTAGGACTAAGGCTTATGTAAACCCACAGATGGCGAATGTATTTTAGATTTTGGGTGATTTGGTTGCTTACCAGTACGACCAGATGGAGCACCAGGCAGTGTTAGACGAGAGGAGGGTGCAGAGTACAACAATGACTTGGCTTGAGAAATTCAAGAAGCTGACCCCACCGATGTACTCAAGATGGGGAGAGCCTCAATATGTAGAGGATTGGCTCCTTGATATAGAGAGGATCTTCAGGACTATGGAGTGCCCAGAGTAGCAGCGTGTGTCCCTTGCTACTTTCCTACTGAAAGTGGAAGCCCTTCATTGGTGGGAGATGATTGAGAGGAGCCTGACATCCAAGATGACATGGGAGCAGTTTTGCCTACAGTTCCTAGAGAACTACCTACCAAGCAGTTACAGGAGGCAGATAGCTTCCGAGTTTATGTGACTTAAGTAGGGCACTGTCACAGTGGCCCAGTACGAGGACCGGTTCGCGATGCAATCAAGATACGCACCTCACATGGTTGCTAATGAGGCAGATTAGGCAGCCAAGTTCGATGAAGGTCTACGACCTGCTATTCGATCCCGAGTTGTTTCTCAGCATCAGAAGACCTACGCAGAAGTTCTGGAGTGCGCTAGGCATGTGGAGCGAGATATGGATAGATCCGCAGTACTGAGGGATCAGCCCAAGTAAGACAGGAGCGGCAGTAGTGGCAGTGGGAGATACCAACCCTATCACTCTAGACCGGGCCGGGACAGGCAACAGAGATTGGATTCTCGACAAGAGAACACTACTACCAAAGATGAGGCAGCACCAGTAGCACCTGTAGCACCTGCAACGCCAGCACGTGATGCACCACGTTAGCCCCTGCCACCTCAGAATCAGATGTTCCCGGTGAGAGATAAGAGGACTTGCCACAACTACGGCAAGGAAGGACACCTTTAGCGATTCTGCAGAGCATAGAGGAGAGATGGACAACCTATAGCTCAGCATGGCAGAGTTCATGCCTTGACCGACGCCGATGTTCCTCGAGCTGACTACGCTACGAATGCCGTGGTGGAATTTATCATTCATCTGTTTCATACTGTAGTACATGTGTTATTTGACTCTGGTGCATCCCGTTCATTTATCTCCACCAGTTGCACGACTTTTTTGGGTTTAGACCCTAGTGTATTAGTTCATCCTTTGTGTATTCCCAACCCATTTGGGGGTATCCTGACTCTGCACTGAGTTTGCAAAGCTTGTGTGACAAGGTTAGGCGACCTTAACTTGGAGGCAGATCTTATTGTGTTAGATATGCCAGAGTTTGAGTTGATCCTTGGGATGAATTGGCTTTCAGCCTATCATACCAGGATAACTATTTTGAGAAATCGATTTTGTTTCGTCTTCTTAGAGGCCGATGCTTGACTTTCTGTGGATCGGAGAAGGATCGTTATTAGTTCGACTTCCTATTTGCTATGGAAAGCGTTCAGAAACTATCCTTAGAGGATATTCCTGTGATGAGAGACTTGGGTCATGTATTCCAGGATATTTCGGGTTTACCACCTAAAAGGGAGGTACATTTTTGCGTAAAGCTTATTCCTGGTACCAACCCCATTTCACTTGCGACTTACAGATTGGCATTGATCGAGATGCAAGAGTTGAAGGCTCAGTTAGACAAGTTGATGGCCCTTGGTTTCATTAGGCCTAGTACATCACCTTGGGAGCACAAGTTATCTTTGTGAAGAAAAAGGACGCTTCTTTACGGCTTTGCATCGACTACAGACAGCTGAACCGAGTCACTATGAAAAACAAGTACCCATTGCCGAGGATTGACGATTTGTTCGACCAATTGAGGGGAGCACAGTAATTCGTGAAGATTGACTTGTGATCTGGGTATCATCAGCTGAGGATTTGAGACGAAGATATTCAGAAGACGACCTTTCGTACCCGATATGGTCACTATGAGTTCATTGTTATGCCATTCGGATTGACGAACGCGCTTGCAGCCTTCATGGACCTTATGCATCGGGTGTTTCGATCTTTTCTTGATCACTTTGTGGTGATTTTCGTGGATGATATTCTTGTGTATTCGAGATCTATAGAGGAGCACGAGGAGCATTTGCAGATTGTCCTTCTGACATTGTTTAACCGGCATTTGTATGCTAAATTGGAGAAGTGCGACTTTTGGAAGGAACAGGTCAAGTTTCTTGAGCATGTTGTATCCAGAAATGGTGTTTCTCTGGATCCGACCAAGGTGAAGGCAGCTCTTGGTTGGGAGCGACCTAAGAATGCTTTGGAGAACAAGAGTTTCCTTCGTCTTGCAGGTTACTACAGAAGGTTTATTGAGGGATTCTCATTGATTTCGGCGCCTTTGACTCACTTGACTCGAAAGGAAGTCAAATTCGTTTGGGATGAGAAGTGTGAAGCTGCTTTTGAGGAGTTGAAGAAGCGACTAACGTCAGCACCTGTTCTTGTTGTGCCAGTTGCAGGACGGAAGATGGAAGTCTACACCGACGCATCATTGCAAGGTTTGGGAGCTGTTTTGATACAAGAGGGTCGTGTTGTGGCTTATGCTTCACAACAACTTAAAGTTCATGAGCCCAACTACCCTACTCATGATCTAGAGTTGGCCGCCGTTGTTCTCGCTTCGAAGCTTTGGAGGCACTACCTGTATGAAGAGGAGTTTGAGCTATTTTCGGATCATAAGAACTTGAAATATATTTTCACTTAGAAGAATCTAAATATGTGCCAGAGGAGGTGGTTAGAGCTTGTTGCCGACTACATTTTGACGCTTAGCTACCATCCTAGGAAGGCTAATGTGGTGGCTGACACTTTGAGTCGTAGACCGCGTGGAGTTTTTGCGCAGTTGATGAGCCTTGAGTGGAGACTTCAGGAGATTATTTCTGACTTGGGAGTCTAGCCTTCAGATTGGCAGTGTGATGGTTACTCGTTCACTAGAGCAGCAAATTGCAGATCTTCAGAAGGGCGATTTGGATCTAGTAGTACTTGCAGGGGACGATAGCAAGCCAGATTGGATTGTTCATCCTGATAGTTTGATTAGATTTTGAGGCCGACTTTGCGTACCAGAGGACCAGAATGTCAAGAGGGAGATCTTAGAAGAGGCACATAAGTTGCGTTACTATTCATCCGGGGAGCACGAGGATGTATAGAGATCTACGTCAGAATTACTGGTGGCAAGGTATGAAGAGAGAGATTGCTTAATATGTGGCACGGTGTATCACTTGCCAACAAGTGAAAGCCAAGCACATGAGATTTGCAGGACTTCTACAGCTGTTGCCGATTGCAGAATGGAAGTGGGAGCATATCACAATGGACTTCGTGATCGGACTACCGAAGACTCGCGGGAACTTGGATTCGATTTGGGTGATCGTTGACCGATTGACTAAATCTGCTCACTTTCTACTAGTTTGGACTTCAGCTACAGCCAAGGAGATTACTAGACTTTACGTTCATGAGATCTTGCGACTACACGGAGTTCGTGTAAGTATTGTATCAGATCGTGGGTCCTTGTGCACTTTCAGATCTTGGGAAGCATTATAGAAAGCTTTGGGTACGAGACTTGATTTTAGTACTGCGTGTGACCCACAGACGGATGGTCAGATGGAGAGAGTCAACCAGGTTCTTAAGGACATGTTGCGAGCTTGCGTGATTGATTTCGGAGGTAGTTGGGAGAGCATCTGCCATTGGTGGAGTTTTCCTATAACAACAGTTTTCATGCGAGTATTGGCATGGCACCTTTTGAGGCATTGTTTTTTCGGCTGTGTCGTTCACTTGTGTGCTGGTCAGAAGTGGGAGAGGACAGCATCCTAGGACCCGAGTTAGTGCAGCAGAGCATCGAAAAAGTGAAACTTATTAGGGAGAGACTAAAGGCAGCTCAGAGTAGGCAGAAGAGCTATGCAGACAAGAGACGGCGAGAGCTAGAGTTTGCGGTTGGAGATCTCGTATTTCTCAAGGTTTCACCGTGGAAAGGAGTTATGTGTTTCGGCAAGAAAGGAAAGTTGGCACCTTGTTTTGTTGGACCCTTCGAGATACTCAAGCGCAACGGACGTGTTGCTTATCGAGTGGCTTTACTGCCTCAGTTGTCGGCGATTCATGACGTGTTCTGCGTATCACTTCGATGGAAATACGAGCCAGCCCCTTCGTATGTGCTTGATTGGACGCAGTTAGAGCTTCAAGAAGATGTCACTTATTGTGAGAAGCCGATGCGGATTCTAGATCGTAAGGAACAAGTATTACGGATGAAGACGATACCATTGGTGAAGATTCAATGGGGACATCATGACGTGACAGAAGCTTCTTGGGAGCGAGAGTCAGAGATTCGGGAGCATTACCCACATTTGTTTGCGGATTGAGGTATGCAATTTTGAGGACGAAATTCTTTTAAGGGAGGTAGGTTGTAACGACCTAAATCCACTAAGAGAACACCCATATTTAATGGTTTGAATGTTTCTGAATTTAATGGTAATTTCTATATTTATTTGATATATATATATATATATATATATCTATATATGTTATATTATTAAGCTAATTGGATAATAGTGTATTACTATTTATCCGTTCGGGGGTTATTTTGATATTATGATAAGTATCGGGTATTGATTTGAATAGAATCAAATCAATCAAGTGTTTTTGTTTTGAACGCACGACCCGAAGGATACGTGCATATCGTTTTGGAAGTTTTTCTTTGAGTTTTGGCAATAGGGTTAAAGAGAAATAGAGTTCTCATTCTCTTCCTATTGTCCAGATTTATAGATCTGAGTTCTAGAGAGTTGCTGGAGAAAAGAAGAGAAGAAGAAGAAGGGGATTTTGTAGAGAAATTTGAAGCCGAAGCTCGTGGAAGTGTTGATCGTTGCAGCCCTTATTCTCACAACGAAGAGCGTTCCTGAGAGTGTTTAGAAACTCTAATCGATTCAGGTAAGTTTCTTTGGGGTGATCATAGTTCTTTGATAGAATTCGATACTCTAGCTTTTGAATCTGATGAATGTATGATCTTAATGATTGATTGAATGATTTGATCTCGTTAGATTGGTTTTTGAATGTTCTCTTGAAGTTTACTGATGTTTACAGAAGCCTAGAAGTAGGTATATGTGGTTTTGAATGCATTAGATAGCCTCAATTTGGATTTCGAGACTCGTAGAAAAAACCCAAAATTCGCGCAGTTCGCCAGGCATCAGTCCACCGATGCCTCTACCGACAGAGACTAATTCCTAGGCAAATCTTGCTATTCGGCAGGCATCGGTCCACCGACACCTCTGCCAAAGACCCTGTAAGTTCACAGAGAGGTTCAGTCCACCGAAAGAGACTAATTTCTAGACCATTTTGACCCTTCAGCAGCTTCGCTCCACCGACGCCTCTGCCGACCGACCTGTAATTTGCACAGTGAACAGTGATTTCGTGTGGATGACTTAGATGGATGGTGTAGGGCTTCGAACATTGTTGTTGTTTGTTTCTGGAAGCAAGACATGGCCATGGTGTGTCAATCTTGGTGTTCCGAGGTTCTTGTGACCACCATTCCTTCTTAGTTGATCCCTCGTAGTTATGTACATGTGGTAATCTGTGATTGTTGTGTTGTGTGATAATGGATGGAAGCTGGTGAACGTATACAATCAGATTATCCGAGTGTATGGGTGCTCGGATAGTTTTTGTTGTAGGCCTTCACTTGATATCCTCTTAATGCATTCCATACTAGGTTGATGTTTATTGACAAGTATACCGGGAGGTGGAAATCTATGGAGAAACAACTGTGATGCCTCCCGACTGGGTTGACTTTATACCATGAGGGATGAAAGGGCCCACAAAGAAAAGGGTAGGTTGCTTGCGAGCACCTACGCAGGTTCGCTACCCCTCGAGTATTGTACACTCAAAAATTAGCCGTACTGTATGGTAGCCTTCCTGTCATGGGTTAGCGCCCGGAACGGAGAGGGGATTTCGGTAATTCCTTGGATATGTCCTAAATCGTTCATTGTCATTGGAAGTGTTATATGAGGTCTACATACCATGCGATGTTAATCTTAGTTCATTTCATTGCGCATATTTATCATTGCTTGCATGTGATACTCATTGTATTCATTTTAGATCATTTGAATGATTTCATCTCATCTCATTTAAACTACTCATCTTGCATTGGATTATGTCGTTTGTGTTGGACTTATTATTGGTTTATTATTGTACTAACCCTTGTGATTGATTTCCATGAGAGGACGGGTGAACATTCAATTGTTTACTTACTGAGCATCATAAGCTCATGCAACGTTTTATGTTGTAGGATGGAAACAATAGTGACCGCTCTAGTTGGAGATGTTGCTTCTTGTGGACTTGCGTTGCTGTTTTACTATGCTTTTCTTTTATTGCTTTTTACTCCCGAGGGAATCAGACTTGATTTATTTAGTTGTTATGCTTTGAGGATCCTGTGGACGTGGTTGTGGATTTGATTTGGTTTTAGACCCAGCTGAGGCCGTACATTTTTTTATTTACATTTGATATACTTAAGATTATTATGTCGTAGTTACTTTCGCACTCTGATCTTTTTAAATGAAAGTAGTATTATTACTTTTATTTGCGTATGTTGTGGTAGCAATCTGCGGTTCTGTTGTGGATTCCAAATGTCTCACCTTGAGATCCGTGCAATTCCCTCATTGGGATTCGTGCTACAATCTGGGGCATGACAATGTAATGCAAAATGAAGATCAAACAAGTGATGCTACATACAAACTATGAATGCTAGTTTTTGCAATTTCAGGTGATCAGCCAGTTCCAAGTAATAAACTAGCTAGACGAGACTCTCATATCAAGTAATTTAGTTATTAGGAATCCATTTTAATATTGCTGGATGTAGCTCTCTTATATCCCATGTGTACATCATGGTTTTGTGGGATTCTCAACCCACTAGGCTCAATTCGCGTAACTCTTTCTCATGTTTGTTCCTCATGCAAATCTGATGCATGGATGGGTCACTCAAGGACCCTTCACTATTAACATCCTCATTCATAACCTCATGCATATCTAATGCATCACTTATAGCCCATTCAATCATAACTCATGCATATGTCATGCAATATAAACATATACATTCAATCTCATCATCTATTCATGCGGCACAAGTTAGAACAATAACACGTTTTCTTATATGATTCATAGTACTCAATTTCATTTCACAGAGGGCAATAATAATGTCATTCATACACTTTAGTGCACAATTCATCATACACACATTTTTATCAGATGAAACCACCACACACAATCTCATTAGGTTCAATCAAACCCCCTACAAAGTTTCACCCAGAATGGGTGTAATAACCCAAAAAAATTTAAATATAAAATTATTTTATTAATACGGGTATAATAATAATATAATAGGACTAAAATTTAATCAAATCCCCCACAAATGTGAATTGCATCCCTAATCACTTTTATACATACAATATATTAAAATTTAATCAAGTTATTGTATGAGGATCTTGTATGCTCACACATCAAAGCATAATCTAATGTTTAAGGATTAATTAATTAAGTATTGGGCTTAATTAATTAGTCTTGGGCTTAACTTAAAGGAATTGAGCTTATTTAATTGAATTGGGCTTAAGTGATTAAGTATGGGCTTTAATTACATTAACTAATTAGCTTAGTGGGCTTAAGTTATTCCTTAAGGCCCAAAACCATAAATTAGACCATAAAATTATAGGAAATTCATTTTTAATTAATACATTGTAGAAAAATTGAGTTAGAGTTCAATTAGGAATCCTTAATAGCTTAAAATAGAAGTTAACTAGTTGTGTTAGGACTCTAGGTAGTTTCTATTACCTAGCCTTATAAAAATATTTTTTTTAGGTTAATCTAAACTAGGAAAAACCTAGAAACGTGGGAAGCCTTTGGTATATGAGAAGTAGCAACTCAAAACCTTTGAAGCCTAGAAGATCAAGAAAGAAGAAGAACCAACATCAACATTTTGCAATTCCTGTGAGTTTTCCTTCATTGTCTTGTGTATTTACTTCTAGTCTAATGTTATAACATGAAGGAATTATTGTGATTGATTTGTAAACCCTTACTCATTTTCTTATAATTAAAACCCATAAAGAAAGATCCAATAAAGATAGATTAACCATCACCATCCGTTAAGAAACCGAAAAGAAGAACTAAAAACTGGAAAATTATACAGATCTGAACTATCGGTTAAATAACCAATTAAAATATTTTATATAATTTACTTTATATTTTTTTATGATTCCTCTGTTCGTTAGGAACACAGAAAAATAATTTTGAGGTGATTCCGATAAGTATTTATAAAGTTATGTCCCGAACACTGCACGTACAGACCCAGAAAATTGCTCTCATGTTAGGCTGCTGAGGAGATCGGTATACCATGAGTATGCCGATCGCCTGCCAACAGTAGACCCAAAAAACACCTTTTTGTTTTTACACTTTTTGATACTTGGACCACTTGGACACCTTATTAATGTAATTTTAGGTATTTTGAAGGGTATTTAAGGTTATTAAGACTATAGTATATGTTTTACCCCATATTATTAATATAAAGATCATACACGAAGCATACTTAGATGTAGATGAAACTTTGGGAGAAGTCCCAAACCAAAAAACCCAGAAACCTAGATCGGTACACACACGGTATACTATGACCCTGCCGATCTAACCATCACAGCATAGAGTGCTCACTACCTAGCATGCCGACATACCGGTATACCGTTACCTTGCCGATATATATCCCTATCATATTTTTATAGATTTGATCTAATTAGACCTAACCTGACCTCCCTGTAGAGTTTTATGAAATTTGGCACACCTTTGTATTTTTTGATATACCGTGACCCTACCCTGACTGTGCCAATCTCCAATATTGACCTATTTTCAATTCTGAGACTTTGGACACCTGTAATATGATAAACCTAGTGTGATGGCTATGTTCCTAGGTAGTGGGAAAGCTTCTATATGAAATTGACCACCTATACCTAAGTTTTGAACTATTAGACATTTGGATCACAATATGAAATTCTAAGATACATAGGGAATTAGCTGCACAAACCTTCTACTAATTCTATTTGCATATTATACGCATGCTCAGATGTTTTGTATGATGTATAAGCTTGTTAATATCATGTTATGACCATATGTGTGTTTTTAAAAAGATTAAGTGATTTATTTGCAGAAAGGATCATTAACTGTGTTGACATCTAATCTCTAATTCAAATAAGATTTATCATACTTTATTATATTATTTATGACTTTCTCATCATACCTACATGTGCATTAAACTATATATATTTAACTATGTGCATATAATAGCCTAGAATCATGAGAATGTGTCATGTGCTTGCTGTTTTGAATATATGTGTATGAATATCATTGTGTGTGCATTTCATTGATAAAATGATATGAATTAATGAGTTGCATTTGACTACCTGGCCAAGATGTCTTTCCTGATATCCCATTATTGAAGTACTTTGTACTTGGCCAATAAAGGATGCTATTATGACTCATGTTATGGCTTTGACCATTTACTTGTCCATCGAGGGACTAAGTGCTTGTTTATGCCCAAGGAGAGGGATACGCCTTGCATGGGGGTCCAAGAGACTTGTGGTAAGATGATAGCTAAGGGATAGTGTCACGACCCAAACTTAAGGTAATTCGCGTGGAACCCCATAAGTGCGAACCGCGACTCTCACTCCAACCGAGATCGGGAGTGGTAACCAATATAGAACCAAACCATAATAAATCAATGAACCTTTAAAGGAATATACTTTACTGAAATTAATCAAAAGATAACTAAGTTATTACATTCAAAACATCTAATGAAATAGC
>JAUPMG010132672.1:0-11449 GCA_031762675.1 Pachysandra terminalis
TGGTCTTTCTAACGTACTCCAGCGGTAGGGTGGTTGGTGTACTGACGCCTACCGATGTACTATAGTCATCCCCCGTTGGTAGGCTTGTCGGTGTACCGACACACCTACTGACGGTTACGAAGGGCGAATCTGGGTTTTTTCAGCTTTGACATACAGTCGGTATTTTGGTCATAGCTTCCTAAATACTTATCGGAATGACCTCAAACTTGTTTTGTTGTCCTCCTAACCAAAAGGTTAATCTTAGAAAAATTAATATAAATAATATAAAATATTTACATAGGTTCTTTAATCAGTCGTTTAGATATGTGCAGTTTACATAGTTTCATAAATCAACCAATTAAGTCCTAACTTACAATTAACCCACGTACATGGATTATCACCATATAATCAAGATCATATCATTCATAAGTCAAGGAGACTTAACACAAATATTTACAAATAATCAAACTCAGCCCACTCATATGCTTTCATGGAATCATGCATTCAAACAATCCCAAAACAAGGTCTACATGTTATTCCAAATGAATTATACAGAGTAAAGAACTTACAATGATTTTCCTAACAGATCTAATCTGGTACTGGATGTTTCTCCCACCTTCTTTCTCTTCTTCTCTTCTTCTCCTTGCTTAGTCTCTCAGTTTCTCTCTATTCACTCAAACACAAGGTTGATAGTGTTTCTACGTTTAGGAGGTTAGAGGTATAGGGAGCTAACTCCCTAACTTCTCTCCCCAATATCCCACGTACAGGGACACGTCCCATTTACTTGTTCAATGCACTTGCCTATTCGTTTGAAATGAAATCAATTTCATAAATTATATCAGCCTTCTATAGTTCAAGTATAATTACTTAATAACCCCAGATTCAATACTTGTTTTAAATTATCACCCTATGGTCCAATTAGGCTATTAATCCACATTGATAGTTGCAATAAAATTACCAATTAAGCCCTGTAACACCCATATTGATTCATCCTCATTAATTATCTTGTTTAATTAATATCCAATTAATTAATATATTTTTATTTACGGGTTAGGGTCACTACAGAAAGCAACATAAACCAATCATTGTATTGTCCTCTCCCAACCTCACTTGGTATTAAATCAAAGGTCCACATCATAGCATCTGCATGCCTAATTCTACATGGAGATTAGATCAAGTGTGTAAGAACCTTGATGCTAGAAAAGATATCAATAGAGAATATGCTGTGCATATGCAAATGGTGCTGTATGGCTTGGAAATATGGCAAGTCCCCACATGATCGATCAGTCCTTGAGCAAGATGTCGTAATGAACCATCCATCCCATACAGGGCCACTCTCAAGGATATGATACAAGCTGTTAATAATCGGTTATGTATGTTCACATTTGATCGAATCATACTACTCAGGGATGAATCATCAATGTGAACTTCACCCCCATAAAAGGCTGGAGTGGCAGACTTTTCCATGTACCGGATCATATAGGCCTTTCAACCTAGAGGACACAAGCGCCACTTTATTTTTGATCAAAGAGAATAAACCCAAGGCATCACCAATGTGAACTTCCGTTGTGATTCATACTTAACAGAATTATCTAATATTTGGATATTGGGTATCACCAATGTGAACTTCCCTCACCTATCAACAATGATCACAGTATTTCACTGGATTAACATCCAAGGTTTCACAAACGTGAACTATCCTTGGGTAACATCTTACAGAAAGGTGAATCATGCTTCAGCTATTGGGCATCACATTGTGAACCTTCCCTCACCTTGCATGTTTCCACAAGTCTATTGGGATCATCACACAGAACATATCCCTCACCTTGGGAGCTAACAACATAGTAAATTTTAGGACATAAATGGTAAAATAAGTCAATTCATCTCACATGTGAGTCCATACCCAAGGGTATCACATGGGGTATTAGACTGCTATTATAGCAGGTAGGTCCATATGCAGCTCATTATATTCAAGTCCTTTAATTAATGCAATGCACAATCATTCAAAGACATATATTCAATTCAGCTTTCACATAGGCACAGTCCCATGATTCTACATTACAAGTCATAATGGTGCATAACATCGCATATTGAGTATAAATGTTCATCTAAAGATAAGAAACATGATATAATCAACGTGTGCAGGATATAAACATCAAAAAAACATTAAGGAACAGTAATGTACAACACTACACTCTAACATGTATAAGTATAATCATCTAGCATAAGTTATAAAACGGAAATCAAGGCAAGTTGGGGATGAATATCTAACATGGGGTAATGCACTTATGAAGTAGGTCTAAGAAATGAGGGCAATAAGTTATACTAATACATACACACATTAAGGCATGACATCACACTTTAAATATACGTAATTTATCTAATCATAAATAAATATGATATAATTAGTGCTGGCAGGATGCATGGATCAAATATAAGGCAATACACATAATAACAGATTAAGGAGATGAAGTAATGAACAACACTGAACACCCACATACATGGGCCAAACATCACATAGTAACATGTAAGGTTAAAGTCTATACCTAGACATGTACAAACAGGGGAATGAACTAATGGATGGGTGTGGGGCTGTTTACACAAGTTTCCTAAGAAGCTCGCACTACTAGGCTAACTCATAATAGGTTAGACCTTAGGTTTGAAGGTTCATATTTGGTTAGGCAAAGCTACCAACACCAAATACAGAGTAGAACAACTAGGTTTGGGACATTATAGGTGTCCAAGGTATAACGCATCAAACGGACCATTGGTGCCTCTTGGCGGGTTCTTTGGCTAACCGAGATGGGTTTGGCGAGGTCCTTTAGCGAGGTGCTCGGTGCGCCGAAATGTCTCAGCGACCTAACCAGTAACTAAAGTTGGTCTCTTCCTTTTGGTGAGCTGTTCCGGGGAGCCGAAGTGGTTGCCGAAGCTCGGAGGGGTGGTTTGGCTAGCCAAGGGAGGTCGCCTAAGAGCATCCTAGCGTGTTTCTGGGTGAGATTTTACCCAGAAGTTAGTAATAGTCTAAGGGAGCTTCGTTATTATTTTAGGCTAAGGGGAGTTGTCTACATGAGTAGATCTAAGATTCCCTAAATGTCTCTCAATCCTAAGATCTGGGATTTCCATATCAGATCTAGGATTTCCAGATCAGATCTAGTAATAAGGGTTGATCTCAAGGGGTTTTAGACTCCTAAATATGACATTTAATCCAGTAAACTCATGGGGGAAAGGATAATATAATCAACCAAATACTTCCCCCATGATCATAATGTTGAAAAGAGGAATAAATACACCAACAGTGAAAGAAAACTTAACTCAGGCGTTGCCAAGTCGCGTTCGAGGTAGCTCCATCGTGCATCTGGGAATTTGGAGTTTTCCCCTCTTCTTCTCCATGAGCTCCACACGAACAAGAGATGAGAAATGTGTTTTATGAATCCTATGTGTTCTATTTATAGGTCAAGGGCAAGGTTGTAAATTAAAATAGCCACAGGGGCAAAACTTGGTTTCTAGCTCTATCATTTCCAACTAACCACTTAATTAATTTCTGATTGTGTAATTATGTTTAGGGGTCTCAAATGAATCTTCTAAGCTGTCTAAACCAATTATTATATTACTATTTGATTTTAATCCTATTTAACTGCTAAGTTCAGTTATCTGACCCGTACAGCTTCCTAGGTCTATCGGGCTTACCTGGTCAGTTTTTGATGACTTAAGTGTTTCTAACATATTTTATATGATTAAGGGTTTTATGAATACTAATCCTAGTTTATTAGTTCAATTAAATAATTAAATTAATATTTTACCCTAAGGTCTCAAGTTATAGTTTTTAGGAATTATTCAGGTTGTTACAAACCTGTGTTTGCTTAAACTGCTACTGTTGCTTCTTAACTTAGATGTTATTGGATGGTCTATTGGCTTGTGCTCCCAGGGGAATTACAATTGTAATGAACATAGTTTGGTTTGGTTGTGTAGTTTTGTTGTACTCGTCGGAATTTTGTTTAGATCCTTGTAGATATAGGCTCAGCAATAGCCTAAGATCATTTACTTCTTGTAGTTTTATTGGATTTAATTGTTTTATTTAGACTTCTGCACTCTAATCATTATTAATAAAGGTAACTATTGCTCTTATTTTTCTTGTGGTTTGGTAGCAATCAGTAGTCCAGATGTGGATCCCGAAGGTCTCACCTCGTGATCCGTGCATTCGCATCTCGGGATTCGTGCCACAATTTTTGGGGTGTGACCGGACTGTGGGATTTCAGAAACAAGAGGGTATCTGTCTGTAATTGTCAGATACTAGAGGGGGTCAAAGTGATATTTACCCTTAGTTTTTAGAAACTTTCCTTCTAATTCTGTTTTCCAGCCTATGTGGGTTACTCATTATAGGTTTTTAATCTCAACCATTCATTGGAGATTGAAAGCTCCTACAAGATCCAAACCATTGATTTAAATATTGAGATTCCTACAAGATCCTAGTCTTTGATTTAATATTTTGAGATCTCTACAAGATCCTAGCCACATGTAATAACTTAAGAGGTTATGATTGTGTGTGTTGTACCTTGTTTCCTATTTGTACAACCTACCAATCACAATCGGTCAAAAGTTAAACATGATAGCTAATTACTAAAATTTTAAATTTAAACATAATCTTTTATTATTTACATATTAATCCTATTATTATTGTTCGGATTATTACAGAAATTCAAACTAACTAATCTAAGGGTAGAGATTAAGAGTTCTATAGTTTCTAATCTTAGAGTTCTTAAGTGCCTATATAAACACAAGGCATTGGGAGGTTGATTCATCACTTGAAGAAGAAGAAGAAGAAGAAGAAGAGCAAGAGGTGTAATTCTCTACACCAACCTTCAAACCAAGGTAAGTATTCAACAATAACTTTATTTGTGGTTTTAATAGTAGTACAAGGTTACTTTCATTGAGTATGAAGTATTTTAACGGCTTTTACTTGTTTTCCAAGTTTTAATACTAGTATATGGTACGTTTAATTTGAGTATTGTTTTGAGAAGTCTATTTATTGGGTTTTGTGCAGAATTCCATACTAACCAATGTTACTTGATCATGTTTTGTGTTTAAAGTTCAAGGGGAATAAAAAATTAGTGTTTTTGTGCAACACGCGAGGTTCGATAGCCTTCTTGGCATGCTGAACAGTCGACCGAACACCTTCAATAGGTTTCGGCAGCCTCCTCGGCATACCGACGGCCTACCAAGCCCCATAGGTGAATTTTCAAGTCCCTAGAAATGCTACTGAGCCCTACTCGGCATACCGAACAGCAAGCATAGACACAAAGAGGAAATAAGGTCCCTGGAAAAGCTACCAAGATCTGACTTGGCATACCTAACACCCTACTAAACCTAACAATATGACCAACCTGTTTTGAACCCAGAAACCGAAAGAGGAATTTAGCAGACTCTTCGACATGCCGAAAGGTTTACGGAAAGCCTACCGAGATCTAACTCGGCATACCGAACACCCTACCAAACCTAACAATATAACCAACCTGTTTTGAACCCAGCAACCAAAAGTGGAATTCAACAGACTCTTTGGCACGCCGAAAGGTCTACGGAAAGCCTATCGAACAAGTTTGGCAGACCAAATTGACCCTTTTGCATTGAGATTTCACATACATGTTTACTTTGACCTAATTAGACTAGTTATGATGTTACTTTGCTTAATTATGATTATTTTATATTCTTTCTTCTTTTTGGACCTATTTTCTATGATTGATGAACATGTGATATTTCATGATTCATATTACTTGCTTTTTTATGGTCAACATGTTAACTCTGCATATTGCACATTGTACACATGATTTGATTGCTTAGGAAATGAGGACATTCTCACTTGCACAACATTAGCTTCATGAATGGGGATTTGGTCTACAAGCCTTACCCTTTTATATGAGTTAATACTTATGGATTTCAAGGATTAAGAGTGTATTACGATCTGAAAACCAGGATTGGTGAGGAGAGTTATATTTTTTGTGTTGAGGGATTAGCTATCCCAATATACCTACTTTATTTTTCCTATTGACTATTCAATAGTGAAACTTGTTGGTTATTGATAAGTATGATGCCTTGAGGAGATTTCACATTGGTGATGCCTTGGATATTTGCCCTTGATAAAAAATAAGTGGGGGAATTGTGCCCTCTAGGTCGAAGTCCCTTAAAACTATGTTGCACAAATAGAATATCTTATCTTTGAGAGTGGCCCTGTATTGGGGGGATGATTCGTTAAGACATTGTAACGCCCCGAAAAAATTTCGTTTTCTTCTTTGGGCGTTTCGGTAATTTCTTTGCTTTTGGTAGTGCTGTTGGTCAATTTTGGTGACCAATCTTTTCTTTTGGTGAGCCCTTGTTGTGTGTGATGACCTAGACCATAGCCTTGCTCATTTAATGAGCTTGGATGGTTGAGATTTGTTTTTCCATACAAGAGGCAATGGAGGGTTGAGATTTAGCTAGGGTTTTGAGGTAGGGCTTAAAGGACAAAGTCTAAAACCCTAAATCATTTTTGTCTTGAGGATTTGGCTGTGTAGAGAGAAGAAGAGAAGGGCTTCAAGGAAGAGCTTCATGAAGAAGAGGAGACCAGGCTGGAGAGGAGATCGAGCTCGAGCCACCATTTGCGTCCAAAGAGATTTGCTGTTTAGGTAAGTGCATTGTGTGCACTTGTTTTGTAATTGTTGGGATTTCTTTGATTCATTACATATAAATGAATCTATGAATGCTTGTTGATGTTTGTGTAATCATGAGCTTCATTTTAGGTGTGATAATCATGAATTGAAATGTTTAAATGTGAATATTTCATGTTTAGGTTAAGTTATTGTTTCAAATCTTGTGTTCTTGTGAATGTATGAAATTACTTGTGTGATTTAATGAATGTTTATCGGACTGATGTGAAGGTTTTCTATTGTGATTCAAACCTTGTTCGACCTAAATCAACCCTAACATGTTGACCTAGGTGGAGAAATTTGCAGAAAACCCAAGTGTTGGAGCGAATTGGGCAAAACCAAAAATCGCGTCCGTCGGTGAGTGCATCGGTCCGCCGACGGCACTCGCCAACGAAGTTAAGTGCAGGTGTGCCCCTGTCGGTGGGTGTGTCGGCTCACTGATGGACTCGTCAACAGTATGTGGATTTCATAGTGTTGGTCGGTGACATCGGCGGCACCTACCGAGGGTCGCGGTGGTACTGACGGACCCGCCGATGAGTTATAATGGTGACCCTTTGGACTTGGTCGGTGGGTTGTCGGTAACATCGACAGACCCGCCGACGGATGTGATAGGAGGGTGTCGGCGGTACCACACCTGGCTATGAGACTTGGCCTAGGAGGTTTTGGATTGGGTCGGTGGCACCGACGGGACTCACCGACGGAGACCGTAGGTGGGTGGTCGGTGGTACCGACGGCACCGATGAACTCGCCGATGAGCTTGTTGGACTGACCTGTTGGACTGGTCGGTGAGTCGTAGGTGGCACCGACTGACTCACCGACAGAGCTTTCTGTGGGTGATCGGTGATACCGATGACACCCCTTTTTAGAGACTTGTTCCACCTGGTCGGTGGGTCACCGGTGGCACCGACGGGATCCGCCAACAGTAGCTTGTGTTAGTTTGGACTATGATCGGTGGGTGGTCGGTCCACCGAGGAACCCACCGACAGTGAGTTAGTTGGCTTTAGAACTTTGGTCGGTGGGTGGTCGGTGGGACCGACAGCACCCACCGAGGAGACTTTGGATTTGGTCAGTGAGTCGTTGGTCCACCGACAGAGATTTTTTATATGTATTTTGTGTGGCTGGTGGCACCGACGGCACCCATCGACCATGGATGTTGAGCTATTTCTGGAAGCCCTTGACCGTGGATGTTGTGGTGAATGACATAATCATGTCTATGTTACGTGGCCAGTGATGTGCCTTATGTTGAACCCTTATCTCATATCATTACTTACGAGAGGTGGAATTACTGATGACATTATAATCATGTCTTTGTTTCTTGGCCTTTGTGGTGCCACTTTGTTTGATCATTTACTTCATACTAGCATTATATGATAATGTGATTGTCATGCATAGCATGACCTTGTACGAGACATGTTACTTGGTTGTGATATGGTGCATGTACTAGTGAATCGACACTAAGAAACTCATACTAGTATTGTATGGCAGCGTGATGGTTGTTGGTAATATGACCGTGTACGATGATGCTACTTGGATGTGAATGTGAGTGGACTAGTATAATGAAACTAGAACCTATACCTATGCATGACCCGTAGTGTATCATGCTTAGTTAATCTATTGATGAATGCGTATTTAAATTGATGTGGTTTTATATAGAATGCCATACTTGAATTTCTATTATCCATTCTTGAGTATATGGATGCGATGAATGGACATATCTTGATTGAGTGATGATTTTCCACTTAATATATATGTCGCATATCATGTAGTTGCTTGCTAGGATCATTCATGTAATGGACATGCATGCATGACCAGTCCTTGTGAGGAATTTGACCCCAGACTACCATGGCTCCTTTATGAAGGACCATTTGGTAAAACATGAGGATACTTGGACTTCAGAGTGAAGTACCAAATGAGAGATATGGATCTCTGGTGTCCCCAAGAAGGGACTTATTATTCAAATCTCATATGATTTGAGGGTGAGGGACTTACAACCCCAAGAGCCCATGGATACCTGTATATATATACATCTTACATATATATATATATATATATATGATGACCGTTTGGTTGTATGTGTGTAATTGATGTACATCGGGGATATCTTGGACGAGCCCCAGAATTTGTTCCCACGATAAAAAATGAAGGTGGGATATATTGCCCATTGGTTTAGAATCCCTAAAACTGTGCTATACACACAAAATCGGTGAGGTAGCCTTAGCCTGAAAGGGATCGTGTATCCGTGAGTTTATACCTGGTGTTATAGTCCGGATCAAGGTGAGACATCAATATACAACACATAGTGGATACCATTCATGTGCATATCACGTGTTTGATGAGGCCATTGTGTGTGGGCCTCCTTATGAGGACTTAGACCACAAATTACCCCTTCTACACCAACCTTCAAACCAAGGTAAGTATTAAAGTATAACCATATTTATGATTTTAATAGGAGTAAAAGGTTGTTTTTCATTGTGTATGAAGTATTTCAATGGTTTTACTTGTGTTCCAAGTTTTAATTGTAGGGGATGGTAAGTTTGATTTAAAATATTGTTTTAATAATTCTAATTATTGGGTTTTGTACGAAATTCAATACTAACCAAGGTTAATTAAGTATGTTTTGTGGTTAGAGTTCAAGAGGAATGAGAAATAAATATTTATATGCAAACCGCGAGGTTCGGCAACCTCCTCAGCATGCTAAAAAGTCCACCGAAAACTTCTACGAAATTTTGGCAGCCTACTTGGCATATCGAAGAGTGTACCAAACTTCAAATACCTTCAATTTTTTTTTTTTTGGATTCTCCTGCTCGTTAGGAGCACAACAAAATAGATTTTAGACGATTCCGATAAGTGTACACAAAGTTATGGCCAAATTACTAAAGAGACGTCAAAACTGTCCATGGCTACCGAGCCCAACTCGGCATGCCGTGCGCCACCGACAAAACCTTTAAGCCACTAGAAAAGCTACCGAAAATTCTATTCTGTCTACCGAAAGGCTACCGAGCCGAACCCTGACTCGCTCGATAGACAAAGCCTAGGTACACCGGAAAAAATGAAAGTGCTCTGATTGCTATGAAATTTCACATATGGGCTTCTTCAGACCTAGTTAGACTGATTTTGATGTTAGTTTTGCTAAATTATGATTATTTCATATAGTTACTTCTTTATAGAATAAATTACTATGTTTGATGAACTAATTATATTTTGACTTGGCTTATTATTGCTTATAAACTCATTGTTATCATGCTAGTTAGATCATATTACACATTGCACACATACTTTGATTGCTTAATTAATGTGCACATTCTCACTTGCACAGTATATTCTTATTGTCACATCCCAAACTTAAGAAAATTCACATGGGAATCCCTTAGGTTCGAAATATGACTCTCACCCCAATTTACATCGGGATTGGAAATAATATAGAACCAAACCATACAATATCAGCACTCTATTTCATATCCAGACTAGGTATGCAGCATACTTTGTGTCATATCTTTTGATACAAGAATTTCACACACAAACTGATTGCACACACACACACACACACATTGTATATGACTTCACGGGGCTTCTTGTCAAGTTTGGGCTCATTTGGAGCTCGGCGGATGGCTCGGCAGGTGCCGATCTTCCTGCCGACCCCCCCCCCTCGACAGCAGAGGCCAAGATCTATGCTATGCTCGGTAGATGGCTCGGCAGTTACCGAGCTACCTGCCGAGGCCAATTTCAGCCTTGACACCCGCTCGGTGTTTTGGCCATAATTAATTCTACAGTTGTTAGAATCATATGAACATTATTGTGTTGTGTTCCTAACTCATAGGGGAATTACAGAAAATATTAAATAAACTATCTAAGTTTAGATGAAGGCTCGGTGGGGCCTAGAAGCCTACTATTTGTTACCCAAAAAATTTCAAGATTTCCTAGGGTTTTGTGTACAACTTCTTATAACTTTAAATTTCATACTTCTTCACATACCAAGCATGAAATACACTACTAAACATCAATTCATTATATCACAAACAAAAACTAAGAATTAAATTTGGATTACACATGTGAGATTCAACATAAAAATCATGAACCAAGCATACAAATTCATATTCTCATATCAAGAATTAAAACTCAATATAAGCATAGATTATTACACATGAATATACAAAATTAGTGAATCTTGATGCTTATTCCTAGAGAATCATTATAATCTTATGAAAACAACTACCGTAAGAACTCAGGATGATCCTTACCTCTTTTCTCTACGAATCCTTAGCACATGAAGATCAATAGGTTTTCCTCTAGCCTTCTTCTTCCTTTGGTTTTGATTTCCTTCATTTTTCTCTAATTCTCTTTTCCTCTTCTTCCCTAGCAAAAGCTTCAAATCAAAATCTGGATTTTTCTCTCTAAAGACCCTCTTTAGGTCTTATGATTTGTGGTGAGCAAGTTTCCTTACCCATGTTCTCCTATTGGAAGGAGTTTGTGGAAGCTAAGGAACTTCCTTCCACTCACTAATGTGCTGGAGCATTTCAATTAAAGTTCAAAGACTAAGATACCCCAGTGATTTGGTCATAAGACCACCATACCCCACTGTCTTATACAACTTACCAAAATCCTAATCTCTATTTGGTCTAGTTTACCCCTAGTGACTTAAATGACCACTCCATCCCCAATGACTCACACGCCCACTTTCTTAACCATGATCTCCATAAGAATTAAAATTATAGAACTGACCCCGATAATTGTGATATTAACAAAATGGTCCCTATAGTTTGTTTTCATTACATTTATGTACTCGTTTAGTTAAT
>JAUPMG010132683.1:0-11449 GCA_031762675.1 Pachysandra terminalis
ACAAGGGGAATGCAAAAGGAATTTCCAATCCGATGATAGTTCGCTTCAAACAGATTCACATAAGTTGAATAATGCAATACCAAGATAATGAGCAAGTGTAATATTCTTATCTATATGAGCAACATTCCACTCTTCAAAATCGCATTCTATGACAGATAACAGAAATTGCCTACAACATCCAATTCCATCCCAAATGAAGAACCGAAGCTCGTTTCCACAAAAATCTCGTGGGACTTAGATCTGTGACGTATGAACCAAAGCTCGTTCGCACAATGCAATGCCAAGCTTGTTCGTGTGGGGGTCAAATTCCTGTCAAAACAAATGAAGAACCATCAATAATATCACCGATGTAATCTTAACTTGATAAATAAATAAATAAGAAATACACTAGCACTCATGAACTTTCATCCCTTCATATCACTAGACTAAGCAAAGACGTGCATCCTACTCTCAAAAAGCCTTTGAAGAGTAACTTTAGGATCTCCGTACTCTCCTTCATAAGTAGCTTCTAACAACTAAAGAATATACTTCATTCAGCTTCTATCTCAGCCTACTAATAGTAGCTAGAAAACAATGAGATCCAAATTTGATTAACTCAATTATATGTCCTCTATCATATATAAATGTCATATGTATCAAACAAGATCCAATTGATATATATGGGCCCTAGTGGGCCATTGTAGAGATATTTGTTAGGACAAATATCTTACACATGAAGCTTATTTCAAGAACCCTACTTTTTCATACATAAATAAGTTGACCCACAATCAACCGTCCAAAATAGTCCAAGTGTGACAGGTTCATATGGGTTGGCAAGCCTGAAAGTGGCATAATTTTGCATCCCAGATAAATTGTTTACAATTTGACAATCTTTGTTGTAAGATTATTGTTTGGTCAAGCTAACATTTTTTAAATTTGAGACTAGAAGATCTTTTGCCAACCTAGACTCAACCTTTGAGGAGTGAAACCACCTATAGATACTGTGACATAGAAGCAGTGACACAAAAGCATTAATGTGTAAAGCAAGTCTACATAATCAAGTTAGAAGTTTCTTAGATGTAAACAAATTGATGCTAGAGCACTTCACTAGCATTTTCTTCCTTTTGTTATATCAAGTCATCATCATACTTTTGAACTCCCAAAGTATGAACAAATTGATAAATGGGTATAGGGTGTTCGCTCAATACAAAACTTTGATATTGAGATTCGAAAATCATACACTGCCACACTTTGTCTCATCTTGTATTCTGCTTTCAACTCTTCATGTCGTCTGTCTTTCATCATTCTATCAAAAAATTTCAAAAACCTTCATAATTCTTTTTAAGTGTCAAGATATTGTTTCAACAAGCTATTCATAGCTTCAGACCGTTGTGTGGTATTCATATCTGCACAAAATGTATTCCTCCCAAATGCAAGAGCCCATTTTTCTCTTTCTTTAAACGAAACTTCCAACCATTTGATGTCTTGAAGCTAGTATCTCTCAATCATTTTATTCTACTCCTCTTTAAACTCCTCATCATCTTCATATTCATATACACATTTCTGAAAATCTTTTGAAAAGGTTTTATTACGAAAGAATATATCATGAACCTTCTTCGCAGTATTTTGATACACATGCTAAACACAAAGACGATGGTAAGTATCAGTTAAAACGAATTTTATAGCATTTATCATCGCTTGATTCTGATCCATTAGAATTGTCTTTGGGATTTTTCCAGACATGGCCTTGATAAATATCTTAAATATCCACTTGAATGTTTCAGCTGTTTCATCTTAAAGAAGCGCAACACCAAAAATGAGAGTCTGCTTGTGATTATTAACTCCAACAAACAAATCAAATGGCCAAACTTCGATATTGGTTTTGTAGGTTGTATCAAAATAAACCACATCACCAAATAAGTCATAATCACTCATCTCTAAATCTGTCCAAAAAATGTTGCATATCATACATCCTCATCAAGTTACAAGGCATAGAAGAATGACGGGTCTTCTAATTACTTTTTCTAAAAATAGTCTAGTAAAACCTTTGCATCTCCATTCTGCATGCTCATTAACTCCATAATTGTTGAAGGTACTATACCAAAACTGTCTGCTATGTCTACTTCAACAGCTTGTGCAAGACTCAAATTCCGATGAGACCTTAGCATATGTACCATGTTTTGTGAACTAACTCATTATTATGTGATGGTTCAAAGTCTGTGATCACATGCTTACCATTATAGTTCATCTTAACCCGCATTTCTACCTCACATCCAACCCTTGCTTCTGCACGGCACTTTTTGATCTTTTGATCGCGTTTATCTTTTTCACGCTTTCCTTCTCGAGAACAAAAATTCTATCAACAATGACACCAAACTTTCTATGGACTAGACTTTTGCTTATACTAAAACCAATCACTTTAGCATACTCATTATAAAAAAAATTCATCATCCTCTTCTGATTCAAACTCTTTCCCAACTTCTGGTATGTAGTTTTGTTAGCTCATTTCTACTGTTCCACCCTTGTAATTATTCAAATCATCACTAGCTTCGATTGGATCATTAATAGTCTTCCTTGTTACACATTTCTTCAAGTGATGCACAACTTCCAACCATTATGTCTTCGTACTCTGTTTTTATGCCAAAATAAAACAAATAAAAATAATTGATGATTATGATGGTGAAGGGGCAAGTAATCAGTGTGATACAAAAATATAATCAAGGTATTCCAAAAATTAGGTTGGATGGTAAATACCATCCAACCTAAAGATGAAAAGTAATCTTTCTTTCTTTAATGTCTCAGAAGCTACTTGTCAGAATACATACCTGGGCCACCAATCTGTTTGGTTGGTAAGGGCAGGAACGAAATGAAGGGTTGGGAATGACCAGAACAAAAAGGGAGAATTCTATATTAGGGCAGGGTGTTAGCTGTACAAATTTAAGGACCAATCCCCCATAAACAAAGCAATTTTCTTTCATGGTAACAATGAAATGTTATTTAAGAGAATTACCAAGTGAAATAAATGGCATGAAGTGTGCCAATGTATAAAATATGAGTGAAAAAACAAGGAAAAAGAGAACTATAACAACGATGAAAATAAGAACTGATATCAGAAAGTGTTGGGGACTAAATGATAGTGATGGTGGTTAGCGGAGGCACACTGCAACATCATGGAGGCATTCCAGTGAACAAGGGAGGTACAATCCATGTCAACCAGCACATTGTGCAGGTGGAAATCAAAGAAATTCCAATTTTGAGGGCTTCACGGAGGCCCAGGATCCCACCAAATTTTTCAAAAATGAATCCAACCAAATTTTTAAGATTCAAATACATAAGAGAATAATTGAATTTTTCAGAGATGAATCCACTACAAAAATTTTCAGAGATGACACCAACCAAAATTTTAAGTTCTTAGATTTGCACTTACAAAAACAAGAACGACTTCAACATTGGTGCATGAATCAATACATAAGAGAAACCTTCCCAACTTTAAAATTATTTATACGGATTCAAAGTTGAAAAGGATGAACCGGAGATAAAATAAAATGAATATAGCATTTAGCAATGGTTACTCTCAACTAAGTAAAGTATGTACCTTTAGAACCAATGATAAACAACTAAAACTAATCATATGTTTATCTTGAGATTAAATCAGGAAATGATCAAGACCTTAAAATAAATGAAATAAATAGATCAGAATGTACCTTCAGAATCGATGAGATATTCAAACTTTAAATCAAATAGGTAGAGGGCACGAAGACATTGTGCAATGGTGATAATAAAGAAGAGATGAGAAAAAAAAAACAAGAAAGCAAATGAAAGAGATGAACCAAGGAAATGAGGAAATGTGTTTTCAGACGGCGAGAAGAGGAAATTTTCATTCCTCTCCCGCCTAAATTTTTATTTTCGTTTTTTTTTTTCAAACTGTGATAGGTCTTCAATTGATCCATTAATTAGTCTCTTGAGGGTCACGAGGGGCTTCTAGTGCACGTGGCAAGCATCCGTGCAAGCTACAGTCGATGCTTCAGCCAACGTGCACCAAACGATGTTGCCCCCTGAGTGCCCTTGATCTGGATTCCCATACTGACCCATTTCCCATTGAAGGAACATCATCCATGTACTTTTTTTTTGACCTTTTGGTATCCTTCTCTACGCCTAGTCCATATGCATCTATCCTAAACTACCATCCTTTTTCATGATGATTTGATTATCAATCCCAGGCCTCGTTTTTTGTTTCTTCAAAAAAACACATTTTGATACTTAAACATTTAAAACTTTATGTAACGAAAAAAACGCATATTTTTCACAAAAATGTATTAAACATATTTTGTATATTTTACGTTTAAAACTTTTCAAAAAACCTTATCGTCATTCCTTTTAAAATATGAAAAAATAAATATATTTATTTATTTTCTTGATTCAAATATTTTATTGAAACTTTTTTATTAGTTTTTATCTTTTGATGTGTTATTTTCATTCAGAGGTTTAAATCATAGTTTTAAATTTTGAATTTTTCAAGGATTTTGTAGACACAAATGAAATATCTGAAATTTCGGTCCGAAATTTCAAAAATATTGCCGAAATAATTTCACCTTTTTTTGTAATTTAAAGTATTTAATATAGACTTTATTTTAGACAATTTCTTTCTTTTTTTAATTTCTTTTTTTAATAAGTACTAAGTAATAACTTCTAAAGTATAAAAAATAAAGTTAGTCAATAAAAAGTGATAACTTCATTAAAATATATTATGAACATACAAATTTCGAAGAAAAAAAAACAACAAATAATATTTTGATTAATAATGTGAAATAATACAAAATTTTACAACTAAGTAATAAATACAACATTCAAAAAGAATGCAATTATCCAAATATATTGGATTCAAATTCTAACATCTACAAAAAATACAATGTATAAAAGTTTAAAATAAAATTTTAAACTTTATTTCTTGATTTCCTTCAATTTATGCAGGTACAAAATTCATTTGTGTACGGTATATGCCAAAAAAAAAAACAATTAGTAGTAATATTTATTATTATTATTATTTAATTGGCTATTTATTGAGTTTAAATGCTTTTTTATTCTTTTTTTTCTTATTTTTAATATAGCTTTTGAATTTATTATTATTTAGTTTGCTATTTATTGAGTATAAATGATTTTTTTATTCTTTTTTTTTTTTACTTTTAATATAGCTTTTGAATTTATTTTGGCCGAAATTTCGATTAAAAAAGTGATTATTTCAAGTGAAATAAAATTGCAAAAGTGAAAATATTTCGCTGAAATATCTTTGAAATTTCAGCGATTTCGGTCACTTTTTCGCCGAAATAATTCTAGTTGAAATAAATGGATTTCGTATTTCAGATGCCCTATCCGAAACCGAAATTTCGGCGAAATTTAAAACTATGATATTAGGCTCACCCTTTTCTTTTTCTTTTCTTTAAAAAAAAAAACTAAGTAGGGTTAAGTCATAGTTTTAAATTTCGGATTTTTCAACGATTTCGGCTGCCAAACGAAACCGAAATATCCGAAATTTCGATGAAAAACTATTTTTTGATTAAAATATTCAAACGAAATAAAGGCATTGTATTTCACAAAATTTCGCCGAAATAATTTCATTTTTGTTAAAATAAAGTATTTAATATAAACTTAATTTTAACCATTTTTTATTTCTTTTTTAATAACTACTAAGTAATAACTTCTAAAATATAAAAAATAAAGTTAGTCAATAAAAAGTGATAACTTCATTAAAATATAATATGAACATACAAATTTCGAAAAAAAAAAATAACAAATAATTTTTTGATTAATAATGGGAAATAATACAAAGTTTACAACTAAGTAATAAATACATCATTTATTTACAACATCCAAAAAGAATACAATTATCCAAATATATTGGATTCAAATTCTAACATCTAAAAAAGTACAATATATAAAAGTTTAAAATGAAATTTTAAACTTTATTTCTTGATTTCCTTCAATTTATGTGCGTACGAAATCTATTTGTGTACCTGTATAAGTAAAAAAATAAAATAAATAATTAGTTATAATATTTATTATCTATAATAATTAATAAAATAATGTACCCAATGTCAACTCCTCCCTAAAAGAACTCCCAAAGATTATTGTGTAATCTCCTGCAATAATATCAACAAAAAAAAGACCTGAAAACAGTGTCCTTTAGTTGCTATTTATAGAGTTTAAATGCTTTTTTTTTCTTTTCTTTTTTTTACTTTTAAGTTTTAACCAAACTTTTGAACTTATTTCGACCAAAATATTCAAAATTTCGATTGAAAAAGTGAAAAATTTCAGATGAAACAAAATTTGCAAAGTGAAAAAATTTCGATGAAATTTCGGCGATTTCAGTCACTTTTTTGCCGAAATAATTCCGGCCGAAATAAAGCCATTTCTCATTTCGGTTGACATGTCCGACACTGAAATTTTGCCAAAATTTAAAACTATGGGTAAAGTATAGAGCTGTAAATAGGCTGGATGGATTGGATGGATTGGGTTTTGATTAGTTGGGGGTCACCCAAAATTGAAATTAATTGGTTCCTATTCAGCCATCCAAAAATGAACCCAAAATCATTGAGTTCAAGCTAGGTTAGGTTGCCCCAAACTATTACAAATACACAATTCACTATTATAGTTAATTTTTGTTTAAGCGGAATCAAATCCATCAATGCAAAATCGAGTTTATAACAAAAGAACAAAAACAAACGAGAGCTGACAATTTTCAACCTGACCCGTCAGCCCGCCCAAATCTGCCTGAGTTTTAGCGAGTTTAGGTTTGAATTTTAACCCACGAATTGGGTTTGACACTGTGGGGTTATCTCCAAGGGGAAGACACAAATTCTACTCCCTAATGTTGCAAACTACAATGCTGCATAAGCGTAGAGCATAATCTCATTCACTCCTCAAAGAGCATTCTTCACATTTTAGTGGGTTGTGCTTCTAGTCAAATAATATAAAGAGTTTATCTTGTGGATTTTAGTAAAAATCCGTTGATGGGAGGTGTGGACTATTTCATGTCAGGTGGACCTTAATAGATCGGGTTGATTGGAGTCGCCACTATCCATTGGGTTAAGGTGTAAAGGATCGATCACGTATGAGTAGGTCAATTAATCTCAAAATATATCAAAAAATAATAATCTAACCAGAACGGATATGGAGGTTTAGTTAAGAGAGTAAAAATGTATTAGGAACCCCCTCTCTTCCAATTTAACAGGTTACCTGATCTGATTGTATTTGGCCAAATTAATTAATCCTAAAAAATCTAAGAAAGTTCTAAAAGATTCCTAGAAATCCCTGAAATAAAAATAATTATAAAATAATAAAAATAATCAATAAATAATAAAATAACAAAAAGACAAAACTCAATCCACCTCATCACACACATTCGAAGTCTTTCACACTTTTAGTGTTTTATTTATAACCCAAGAAATATGTGGTCTAGAGAAGTTTTGGTTAATGACTATTGACCCACTATGTATTACTACATATGACATCCATCCATATCAATTCTCTTTACCTAATCCATTGACATTTACACTTTCATTTTTAACATTTTTCATAATTGAATGTGTGAATCTATAAAAGACAAAGTTATTATAGAATTTTATCCCATCCAAAAGATCAAATTACTCTTTTCAAAATCCCAAAAGTAACTCACCTTAGCCTATAAATATCTCATTTCTTATCCATCTCAACATATCTTCAAACCTTACCTTAGGCCTTAGAAAAACTCTCTCTTTATAAATTTCTAGAAATAGTCTAGAATCCAAACATGCCAACCCACATTTTAAGAGAAAAGGATTCAAGTGAAGTTATTCAAAAAAAATTTATATTTTAAGCAACAAAGAGGTAATTCTTATCTCACCAAGTTACATTATATTCTAATGTTTTTATTTTTAGCCTTGTTATCGCTATTGAAAAAACCTAATTCCCAACCCAAAAAAAAAAAAAAAAATCAAATATATTTGAGCAATAAAGTTCTAACTTGACCAACAAACCCTCGTTGTCTATTTATGCTAGTAGATATTGAAAAATTCCCAATGAGTTAATTAATTGCGTTCGGTTCCCGTTTTCATCCGAGACGGTAAAACCTAAACCCAACCCAATTAATAAACGGGTCAATCCGAACCCATTTGATCAAGTTGGGTTTTGGATAGGTTGGCTGGCCAGTTCAAAAATTGCCTATTCTATGATTTTTTTTAAAAAAAGAAAAAATAGGTATTTTTAACTTATGAGTAAGTTTAAAAATACGTATAAATAATTATAAATCTATTAAATTGCTTGACTTGGCTTACCATACTACTAATTTTACCCATAAAAACCATATGTGTCAACGAGTTGGGTTGAGCCAAACCCAACCCAATCCGATTTGATACCCGAACTACGAAACCCAAGCACTACACCAATTTTATTTTGTAAGTCCTAAACCCAACCCAAACTGCAATTTCGGGTTGGTTTAGGTCAGGTTAATTTGGGCTGATAAGTACAATCACAACTTGAGTCATGTATTATTTGGACTTAAACCAACCTGAGCAATGTGCAAATACTTAAAAAATCAAATCTATCTTACCCAACACATTCAACTGCAACAAAACATGTTGTTATTAAACATTGTTATCAAAACATAAACATGAGACTAGGTAGATTAGTTATTAAGCCATAAATACTAATATATTTTGTATTCTACATATGACATGTATATTATTAACTGAGTAAATTCAGTTTGGGTTTCGAGTTGGGTTGGGTTACCCGAAGCCTTAAATTAATTTGGATTAAACCCAAACCGATTCAAAGTAATATAAAACCCAACCCAAACTGACTCAAAGTCGGTTTAAGTTCGGGTTAGCCTGATGGAAGCTTAACCCCCTACTTTGAATACCAATTCCTCAGATTCGGCGGGAGAGGAAATATGCACAACTTCGACGACACCATTAATATCACACCTCAACTTCTCATCTAGTTCCAGTGCTGTTGATTATGGGAGATTCCGGCACAAACAATTACCTTGGAGATTCTAAGAACATTTCAATTACGGTAATTTCCTTAATTTATTTGGAAAATGATTCTTGATTTTATTTTTCTGTGATAGAAATTTCTTGTTCTTGATTTTGTGACTGTCTGGTTGGATCGATTTTTCTTCTTCTATTCATCACGTTTTTTTTTTTTTTTTTTTAAATTCTGTTCTGATAGGAAATCGTAGTTGCTTTATAATACATGCCGACATCAGACCGTTCTAATCGTGAGCCAAAAACAAGAAGCCTAGCACCCTCAAACATTTTCTTATCATTATTTAAAGCAATCTCGGGTTAATTGTGCAAAATGTTATTTTAAAGCACTTCAGATTTTAGACCAAAAAAAAAAAAAAAAAAACTGCATCTACGCACACTAGTTCAAGCTGTTTGGTACTTAGCTAAAGATCATTGTTCTTCCTGTTTTTGACCTGAAAAAAAAAAAATATTTCCACTCAGGAATAGAATGCATAGCATACCTTGACACCATTTTGCTTAGCTTCAAGGATGATATTGGATGTATATGCATCCGGGTTTTTCTATTTTTTCTAATTCAGTATCTTTACCACTAAAAAATTCAGATTATTTTCCATAGTTCTAAAACTTTATAGGCCAACTTGAAACTCGGTCGAATTGACTCAACTCCTTTGAACTTCAAGTAGGCTAATGGTCTGCAACAACTTGAGTCACAAGCTTGACAATGATCAACTTAAGGAAATCGGCTGAGTCAACTCTCAAAACTAAAGGATTTTAACGTTTGAAGAAGGGTGCTTAATTGTTTACGTTTCTGATTATTAGTATACTTAAAATTCTTAAAACATGTTTACTCTCTCAATGCCCATCCAAATCAAATGAGTTAAGAAAAGTTGGCAATCGACTTAAAACATGTTTACTCTCTCAATGCCCATCCAAATCAAGTATTCAGATTTTAAAACACTGTAATTATCTCTTTATTATTCTTGCTTTTTCTTCGGGTTGGAGAAGCCAAATTGGGAAAACAATCTAAACTGCACGTTTATATGGGTAGAAAATTGCCAGCTCTATCCGAGGCTAAGAAATATCATAAAAAGAAAGTTTTACATGAACCAAATTTGAAAATCTTGAGATTTTTCTTTTCTTTTTTTCAAGGGGAAAAAAATCTGGTTTCAAAGCTCTGTCTATTTCTGAAATATGGATTGATTGGGGAGCCAGGGGAACACATTGTGATTACGATCCAAGTATATGGGAGTGCACTGCACTAACTCCATATATGTGGAGTCCGGAGTGGGCTAGTATTTTTTTTTTCAAATCATAAAACTTCTTATTTTATTTTTTTTCATTTGTTTTCCTTTATGGTTTACAATTTTTTTTTTTCAGGATAAAAATGGATTCTGATATAGAACATCAGAAAAAAATTGAGGAAATCAGGAGTTTGATCGAAGAAAATGATTTTGTATGTGTCCATCACAAGATAATATTTGCAAAAAAGTGTAGATTTCATCAACATAATAGAAGTGCACACAACGGACACGCCAAAGTGTGCAAAAAGTGCACAAATGTAGTAAAAGATGATAGATCCCTAGCAATTCATATGTCGGATATTCACCCGTACGTGATTTCTATTTTTTTTCTGGACTTTTTTTTTTTTAGTTTTGTTCTTAGATCTGTTATATTTTTTATGCAGGTTTAGACGGACATTTCAAAACCGAAAAACAGCATTACAGTGGAGGTATTGTCATATGTGAAGAGGATATATAAGAGTATCTGGGAATTGAAACATGAATAAATATCTCTGTAATGATGTCTGAGAGATGTTGCTTTGAAGGTTTGTGGACATCATGTGATTCCATTATTTTATGATTGTATCCCATGATGAAGGCGCTTATATACATTTTAGATGTTGCTTTGAAAGTTTGTGAACATCATGTGATTCCATTATTTTATGATTGTATTCCATGATGAATGCGCTTATATACATTCCAGAATTTGTTTGTCTCAAAAATCAGCTCCATCCACCTTGTTGTTCATCAATTTGTTTGCATTTTCCTATTCCATTTACTAAACATAGACGGACATTTAAAAAATTTCAATGGATCTATTTATATTTAAATGAAGAATGTACGTAGTACAAAGCCCACTACCAGAATATGACAATAAAGCACGTAGCAATCAGCCACCACACTTGCAGAAATCAAAATATCATGAGGCATAACAAGAGATCCTAACTGAATAGAGTAGCCGAAGAAAACCAGTAACCCAATAAGTATTTATAGGCAACAGAACAGAGAACCACCAACAACCCTATAGAGTAAAAATCTAAGGGCAAATTATCAGGAAGACCTACTTTAGAGGAGTATTTACCAAAAAGTATATTGACCAAGATTAATCACCTCTCAAGTATAAGACTCGCTACAAAATTGCCTTTTGGTCCTATATTGGACATAACCGGTATTTTTGCAATACTTATT
>JAUPMG010132694.1:0-25128 GCA_031762675.1 Pachysandra terminalis
CTAGACATTATAGATTTTTATTCTATGCGTTTTAGTTACTTATATCTTACTAGAACTGCTCAGGACTTCTGCTTATGATTAAAGTTGGGTAGCCACTCTCGTAGCAATACGGGGTGAAGGTTACACTTGGAGTGGAAAATCCATGAAATTGGAAAAATCTGGTCCGGGTCGTTACAGTAAGAGAAGGTCTAAAATTAAGGATTATCGGATTGATTCGGATGGGATAAGTGATGATATCAACTCAAAGGTTTTGGATAAGATCAGCGGACCTCAAGGTAGGATTGGTATGATTAGAAATGGTCGTTTAGGACTTGATTGGTTAAATGGTACTTTTAGAATCTAATGATGGACTTATGTTTGACTTAGGCTAACTTATATTTCCTTGTGTTGACCTTAATGAATGTCTTGTATGTTGAATGAGGGTACAATGACTATCCATGTTTGTGAATATTGTCTATGATTGATGTTGTATGACTTGAATTTGTAATCTGGATGGGTGAACTTCCACCATGGGTGAAAGTCCCCAAAAAGGAAATGTTAAGGTAAGAAGAGTTTCCACCGTGGGTGAGAGTCCCTATAGGAAAATCTGGTTACAGGGCAGTTTTCATCGTGGGTGCAAGTCCCTAAACGGAATGCATGTTACTTGTGTATTCCACCGTGAGTGCAAATCTCTTAAGGAATAGGACATGTGAGTTCTACCGTGGGTACAAGTTCGTAAAATAATGGGCTACTGATACAGGTAGGTTCTATTGTGGGTGCAAGTCCTTGAAAGAATGGGTTACTGATACAGGTGGGTTCTACGGTGGGTGCAAGTCCCTAAAAGAATGGGTCGTATGGTCGTGAGTTGGATTGAACACGTGATTAGGCTAGGCCTGGTCACACCTGCATTGCATTGCACTTCATCTCATTTCATAATTGCATCATACACTTGCATTGCATTGCACATGATGATTGAGTGACTGTGATGCATTATCATTGGTAACTTGTTTGAATTGAATGTGATTGTGATTGAGTAGCATTGGTCGTAGCAAGGTGGGACCTTGTGGATATTTGTACTAGTTATGGGTGTGCTTCCACCATGGGTGAATGTCCCTAAAGGAATGTTTGTCGTAGCATGGTGGGACCATGTGGTGTTGGTTTGTAAGCATAGTGAGACTATGTGTATGATATATGATATATGTGTATTTGGTTGATTGGTCGTAGCATGATGGGACCATGTGGACATTGTTCGTGAACATAGTGAAACTATGTGATTGATATGATACTTGTGTGCGTGTGTTGCATGGTGGGACCATGTGTATGTATGTTTTGTTGTGGAACATAGTGGGACTTTGTCAATTCTGTGTAGACATAATGGGATCATGTGGGTTGTATTGACTTAGTGGGATTATGAGGTTTGGGTTGTAATACATGATGGGATCATGAGTGCCCGTGATTTATCATGGCGGGACCATATGACCAATTAACTTGACATGATACGATTGTTTGTATGGTTTCAATGTGAAAAGAGATTGCTATGTAAAAAGTGATATACGTATTTATTATGAGAGTTTAGTATGATGATATGCATGCTACACATATGATTGTGATATTAAGTAGTGATTGAAATGCATGCAATGAACCGTATTTTCATGTATGCATAAAAGTAATTGTTGTAATTTTGTTGGTTTCTCTACTAGGCTTCGACTGACCCTTAACTCTATAGGTAATCAGTTCGGCTGACTTGGCTTGCTGGAGAGGAGATGTTCTTGTGTTTGAGATGCTTTTGATTTAGAGACTATGATACTTTACTTTATTTTAGTTTTTATTACTTTGGTTTGACCCCATGCGGGCAGAAGTTGTAATTGAGATCTTTTAGACTTTGATCACTTTACTTAATTGTGGTTTGATGCTCAACTTAGTTTTGGTTGAGCTATGATTTTAATTTTGAGAAACTTTTGTTGGTGTTTATACATTGTGGAGACTCTGATTCAACCAGGTAAGGGTTGATTATGTGGCTGGTTATCCGTATCCACATGGTGGGTCCGAAGGTCAGTTCCATGGAATCCTCGAGATCCTATATCTCAGATTTGGGGTGTGACAATCTCCCTCACTATATAACCCTTAACCCTTTAAAACTCATTTCCATCATTTTCACTCCGCTTCATTTCTCTTGGTTCTCTTGGAGAAGAAGGAGGAAGACTTCAAACTCCCGGATGCCCGGATTCAAGCGGATCAACCTTGGACGCGCATCAGCTTGGCGGGGCAACTTCAGATATGACTCGGCAAACCCCAAGTTAAGTATTCCTTCACTATTCGTTTATTTGTTTATATTTCAACATTGTGAGCATGGGGGAAGATTTTATGTGGATGTGTTCTCCCTTCCCCCATGATTTTGATCGCTGATTTGATGATTTTGGGAATCAATTTTCGTGCCCTAGAGTACTTGTTTCTTATAGACGACCTCTGTGACCCATATTTTGGGACTTCATTTTCTAGGGTTTAGATTCATGGAGATTTAGTGGATCTCCACGTGGACTACTTTCCCTTGGCCTAGGAGCCATTTCGAAGCCCCATTAGGGTGTTTGTGAACTTTGGGTGAATTCCGCCAAAAATCTCCTTCGGAATTGCTCGAACCCTTGCTTCGGCGACCCTCTCTGTTCGCCGAACTACTCCACCATGAATCTTTGGCGACTTCCTCGGTTCACTGAAGAGACCACGAGACCCCTCGGCGGCCACCTCGGTTCACCGAGCTAATCCACCTAATGACAGAGGGCCGTTTCAGCTCACTGAACGACCGCCGAACCATTTTCGCTGCACCGAGCACCCCGCTGAGACAGACTCGGTTGACCTAGAGCCCCGCCGACCTTTTTTCGGTCCACCAAACACCCCGCCGAGCACCTCGGAGAGACCTTATACCCACCCTTTTGTCGGGGTTTTGACCCTGGACAATCGTGACACCCTTATCCTAGTTTTTCAACACACTTTTGGAGTTAGTTGACTTGCCCAATCACTGTGACCCTTCACTTAAGGTCTAGCCTACCTTGAGTTGGCCTAGTAGTATGAGTTCTTAGGGAAATCTTGTGAACAACCCCAAACCCATCCGTTGGTGCTTTTCCCGTTTTGTGCGAGTCTAGGCACGGACTTTGCCCTCATTTTGCCGCCATGTAATGGTTGACCCTTATAGGTGGATGTTAGTACTATTTATTTGATTTATTCTCCTTGATCTATAAATGCATGTATTGTCTTATTTTGATACCTTCATTCTGTTAACATTGATTTCTTTGTATTCTCATATGATTGGATGATTACGTATATTTAGAGGGTGACGACTTGCTTAAAGTGTGTGTGCTTTAGTATTATTTATCTTTCCATTAGACTTGCTTCGTGGGTGTGCTACTCTAGGGTAATTGTTCGTAACCTTGCCTATTTGTTTTCATTTTGTAGCTTATACTAGACAATCATATACTAATACTTAGTATGCATCTTGTACACTTATGTGCCTTGTAGAGTAGAATCATGGGACTGTGCCCATATGTTTGATGATTTGAATATACGTCTATGATGTGTTGTGTGTTGCATTAATCTAAAAGAAGTGAATATAATGAGTTGCATATGGACCTTCTGGCTGTGATAGCCAAGTCTAATACCCCATGTGATACCTTGGGTTTACACTAAAACATGAGATATTGACTTGATTACTATGATTGTCCTACGAGAGGACCCAATTGTTACATCCAAGCTGAGAGAGAAACCCACATAGGGTAGGCCTCTACAGACTTGAGGTGTGTTGGTTACCCAAGGATCCACACATTGGTGTAAACTTGGAAGATGGTGAACTATCCCAAGGATCCACACGTTGGTGTAAGCTTGGGAGACAGTGAGACCATGGTACCCTTCTGTTCGATTGTGACTATGTATGACTCCTTGAGGGATCCACACGTGGGTGCAAGTCTTTGCCATTGGCCCGTGATAAAAAATAAGGTGGGGTCTTTGTGACTCCTAGGTTGAAATCCCTTAAAACTATGCTGTACATATAGAATAATCTTATCCATTAGACCGTTACGACGGGGGATGATTTCAAGTTGCTAGAACATCCTGGGGAGAATTCAGGTTGCTGGGACACTCTGGCTAAAGATTGAGATCACGTAGGATCTTACTATAATTCACTCTGCCATAGAACGTTGCATTTTCATCTGCATTTCATATCTTTGTGGATATTAGTGTGAGTGCCTCTGTATGAAACACTTGGCCTAATTTCCATATAGATTTAGGCATGCAGATATTATAATGTGGACCATGGTTTGAATACCTTGTGAGATTGGGAGAGAACAGTACTTTGTGTTATCACTGTTGCTTTACACTTGTTCACCTTATGCACAGATGCATATTGGATCACACCAGAGGTATTTTCATATCAGTGATTTATATTGTTGGTGTTCTCACAATGTTGGGCTATGAGTAAATACCTTGCACTAAAGGTTACTCATTCTGGCTTCCAACTTATGTTTATTGAATTTTATATTTTCAGGTCTTGGAGCTTAGTCACGCAGAGAGAGCCTAAGATAGTTAACCCGAGAATTGAGTTGCAGAATTGTTTTAGAACTAGACTCTCTTTTAAAATTCTTGTAATAGATTAGTTCTTTTATTTCAGTTACTTATATCTTACTAGAACAGTTTATTCATCCAATTATACTTTGATTTGTTTGCCACTGCCGTAGAAACATGTGGTGAAGGTTCCGAATAAATCATAAATCTCAGAAATTGAGATTTTCTAGTTGGTTCATGACAAAATCAGATTCCAAAAGTTTTTGTTTGCGGATATTTGTAAATTTTTCAAGGTGCTGATATTTCAAAGTTTTCTGTGTGCTGAATGAAATAGTAACATCTTGAAATTGAGTCCATAATGAAAATTGGATGTTGTCTTATCTTTCTACAGGTACTTAAGTTGATTAGTAATGGCCGGTGGAAGAAGAGGTAATGGGGATACAAGTGTGCCGTCAATGAGTCATGATGACAAACAGAACCCAAAACTGGCTGGGATCTTTCAAGCTATGGGGCAGATGGCCAACATGATGCAGCAACAACAAGCTCGAGGCCAAGCACAAGCCGAAGCACAAACACAAGAAGCGTACCAATACCAACAAACTGATTCTCAAAAGATTGTCAAGAGTATTGAGAGGTTCAAGAAGTTGGGACCGAATATCTTCAAGGGCAATACAGATCCGATGGAGGCACAAGCTTGGACCGACTCGTTGGAGCATATTTTTTATGTAATGGAGATAGAGGATATGGAGATGATTTGATTCACTGCTTTTATGCTTGAAAGCGAAGAAACACGATGGTTGAAATCTACTTTGGAAATCACGTATGTCTATGATTTGAAGGTAAAGTTTTACTTAGAGTATTTACTAAGAACTGTAAGAAGGGAGGAGTTGGAGTTCATGAAATTGGAGCAAGGAACCATGGCAGTACCGGAGTACGTGGCGAAGTTCACGGAGTTATCTCAGTTCGCCCCTTATGCGGTTGATGATGAAGAAAAGAAAGTGTTCAGATTTGAGAGTGGACTGAGGCCAAATTTCAAAAACCGACTAATTGTGAGGGAGTTTACGGAGTACCATGAAGTGGTAGATTGTGCATGTAAGGTAGAGAAGGATATGCTGGAATTCCGAAGGATTCGAGACTTGAAAAGGGAAAGAACCTACCAATCGGATTTACAAAAAAGACAAAGGATGGAAGAACCAACAGAAGATCATAGGAATGGACATGTAAGATGTTTTAATTGCGGAATGAAGGGACATCATCAAAGTGAATGTCGATTGCCACGTAAACCACAGTGAAGGTCATCTCAAGGGCAGCAACAACAACTCGTACCCAAGCTTCATTATCAACTGAATCAGAAACCAGTACAACAATAACAATTAAAGGAGAATAAGAATGAAGCACCACATCAGCAAACTCAACAAGAAATGGTCTTTACACTACAACAAGACGATATGATTGAAGGTTTAGTTCGAATTCAGCAATAGTTGATTGGTTACCATATCACATTAAAGTTAAGTATCTCAATTTTCTTAATTGGGGGGATATCGAATTTCGAGGACTAAATTGTCTTAAGGAGGGTAGAATCTAATCACCTAAACTTATATAGGGATTAATTTGCAATTAACTAAAAAACTAGGGATAATTTAAAATTTTAGTAAGTTAGTTAAATGTTTGACTTTGGCAGCTTGGGATTGGTGGGCTGCACTACATGAAACTAAAGTGCTTCACATACAATCATAACTCTTTAAGTTATAATGTGTGGCTAAGATATGTTAGGGACTCTTAATCATAGTTTTAAAGGATAATAATTCCACTAACCTAAAGTAATTAATGAAATAAAACTATAGCTTATAAACAAAGGTCATTTCAGCTTAAATAAAAAAACTGGGTTAAATGAATTAAACTAGAATTAACCAAACAAGACCTAACTCTAATAATTAATTAGATGAACTTAAGTATAGCCCAATAAGATTAAGGCCCAACTAAACTAAAGCCCAATTACATTAATTAAATAGGTAATTTTAGTGCTAATTAACACAAGTTAATTAAAGGTTAAGTTTTAATGAAACAAGGACTCCAAACCAATATCTAAACACTATTAATAATCCTAATATAACTAAAACACTTAAAAACCAATGGCTAGGATTTCGTAGGAACAATAAGACTAATCTAATGGCTAAAATTAAAGGTAAGAAACTTTAAATCTGATTAGGATTAAGACTAGATAAAACCAATAATTGAATCCTACTATAACGAGAACACTTTAATCTAAAAGCCATAGTTTAACTAATCTAATGGCTATAAACCAAAACATAATCCTAAACTAATTAAAACTCTAGATCAACTATGAGACAACTTTAAAAACTATATAAACATGGTATGGGACGTCCAAATCATAAAACTAAAGTCTAAGTCATTGCTGGAGCTTTTGGTTGAGGAAGAACAATTCAAACATAACTGAGCAAGATAAGTAAATTCAATTATCTTATATTTTTTATTTGGATTAGGTGATATGCCATATTCTTTGAATATGACATAGCACATTGAATTCAACTCAAGCACAATCTGTTTCTCTTAAAAATTTAAGTTTTCTAAGATTGATCAATTCAAGCAAGGTAAGGTGATGTCTTGATTATTGTTTTGATTTGGTTAGGTTCGGAATATGATTTAAGTATGAGACTCTGTTGAAGAAAATTGCTAAAAAAGTACTTAAAATATAAACTTCATACTAGTTTGCACTTTCTGAGCAAACCGGCAACCTGTCGCCGAGCCGGTTAGACTACCGGTTCACCCAGGTGGCATCCGGCAGACCAACCGGCGTGCCGGTCAGCCTACCGGACACCACTTTTAAACTTTGAACCCTCTGCCAGACCACCAGTGGCCAGCCTGCATGCCGGTTAGCCTACCAGTGGTCACATTTATTGGTAACCTTGAAAACCAGTCTCTGCCTAGGCTGCCGGTGGCCAACTGGTGTGCTAGTCAGCATGTCGGTTAGCCCAGGTTGGTTTGTTTGATGAATTTCATGATGCCTATTTGATCCTTAATCCAAAGTTATTGATTATATGATGAATTATATTATGTTATGACAATAATTGATGGATAAATATATATGTTGAATCACACATTATGTATAATTTGACTTGATTGACTACCATGATGACATATACCATGTTTGAAACTTTATATTGTATACTTAGAATTATTACACAATTGTACACTTAATTGTATGCCTAGTTAGTGTACACTATCACCACACATGCACAACATAACCACTTTGCTTTATTGACCATATTATGGTCATAAGCCAGACTTTACCATCAGATCTTCATATCTGTTGAAGTTTCTGATCAGATTTGAGTGTTATCATGATTTGAACATCAAGATTTTCTGAGGAAGTCCTGAATGGACAATTCTTATTGGTTGAGGGATTTGCAACCCCAATATACCCCATTGCTTCCATCGCGATAACGTATCATGTATTATATGTAATGGATGCCGAGTAAAATTCTGTTGGCATTCGGGTAGTGTATGAATCACTGAGGTTTTTATCACGTTGGCAACCCTTGGTTATATTCCCATGACAGAAAATAACAGAGGCGATTGTGACCTTTAGTTTGCAGCTCCTAGAAACTATGAATGCGCACATAAAGTATCTTACTTGAGCGAACCCGCATAGGGGGAAGCTTCATTACGACTTTCTGCTCGGTAATTGATTGGTCAAGTGAGGGGCATACAATATTTGCATTCTGAACAACATGCATATTTGCACAACATATGTCTTTGCATGTATAACACTTGGTGATCACCCTTTTTATTTTTGCATCAGCGTGCATTGCATTCATTAATAATTGACCTAGCATTCATATTGCATTGCATTGCCTATCATATGATTATGTTTTATTGCATATTATTACTGTCTTATCTATGTTATATCATTGGGTAGTGGTATTGACCCTATTCCAATTAAAAATGTATTTTAATTGATTGACATACTGGGCTAAGTGTAGTTGACACCTTTGCTAAATTTCAGGTAATTTTCTTGGAAGATCAATATGAGGATTACGTGGCTGGATTTGGATAATTACGTAGAATAAGTTTTGCTTAGAAATCTGTAATAGGGCTTATTTAATTCATAGATTAGATATTATCTATAGGGATAGGAATTTGATTTAAACTTGGAAATAGAGTATTTTATTTGTTTTCCACTGTGATTTAATTAAGTGTTTTGGATGTAATTACTTAGATATATTTTGATTAATTTCAGTAAAATAATTTCATTCCAGTTTCATTAATTCTATGGTTTGGCTCTATGGTTGATTGCCACTCCCGATTTTGGTTGGGGTGAGAGTCACAATTCGAACCTAAGGGGTTCCACGTGAATTACCTTAAGTTTGGGTCGTGACAATAAGCCTTCCTTTTCCTTTCCTCTCTCTCTCTCTCTCTCTCTCTCTCTCTCTCTCTCTCTCTTTATTTTCTCTTCCTTTCCTCTAGGCCATCTCAACTTCTTCTTCTTCCTTTGGATTTTTCTCTTCTTCTCTTTTGCTCCAACCCATATTTTCTTCTCTTCTCTCTCTTTCTCCATTGGACGTGTGAAGCAAGGAAGGTTCCCTTCTCCTACACTTCCTAATTTAGAGGAGTTTCAATCTTGATGGTAAGTTTTTAATTATCTTCCTTCAAATTTGAATTGAACTTCATTAGTGGGAGAATCGTCCATATCAGTTTAGTATCCTGATTTCCTTTATTAAGCCTACTACTTATTCAAATTACTTAATTAGATGGGTTCTAATTGGGTCCTAAGTCCAGTCCAACATTACAGTCCAGATCTGATTCTAATTGAAGGTCCAAGCCCAATTAAATTTGATTTCTATTTAATTACTTAATTTACCCAATTATTTTCTAGAATTACTAATTAGTGCAATTCAGCCATAGGTATTGCACATAATTCTAGATGTGTAATTAGCAGATTAATTAGGACTAATTCATTAATTGTATTACTTGGTCTGGGTCACGACATTCTCCCCTCCTTTAGGATATTTCACCCTCGAAATTATCAGCATAAAGAGTTCGATTCTAATATGAGATCACTAGTAGGAATCTGTAGAATTTGAATGTAAGGCTAAACTGATGTTTCACTAAACTAGAACAAAAAAAATAACTAAGAGTTCTACTTTTTCTTTCCATGCTCAGATGGCTATCAAAAAATAAAAAATAACAACTAATCTAAAGCATATATCAACCTAAAGGGAAAGTCTTTTATTGGATCGAGCTGAAGGAGATGGAGCCAAAATTGTATTAGTTGCTTTGCAGCCACCGGGAATGTTCTGAAAGAATAAAAGTGTCTTCTCCACAGTTTCCCGGAGTCTGGACACTTCCTGCCCGTTCTGCCGAATCTCGTATTCTAAGGCAGCCAATCTGGCCTCCATGGTTCTTGGTTCCATGGGAGGTGTAGACGATAAGGATTAGCCTGGGTGGTACTCCGAAAGAATGTTCTGAGGCTCCTCCTGAACCTCAGCAGGTCCTTCAGTGGTAGTGCCTTGTCTTGGTTGAACTTATCCGAGCAGCCTTGGCAATTTCATCTTATTCATGTTAGTCGTTCCGAATGGTTGACTAACGATGCCAGCTTTTGGGGAAGGTATTTAAAGACCCTAGAATTTTCCGACGGCACACATTAGGCAGGCAAATGGCAAATCCCCTCTTCTTCAGCTTCGCCCATATCGAATGATATGTGATATGATCAAAGACGGGAGGAAAAGTCTTGTGCCTGTGGCCACTTGATGAAGTAGAGAGGTCATGAAAGGGGTAAGTTCAGTCATGTTTCCCGAATGTGGATAGACATTTGTGACAAAAAACTTATCGAGGATGCGGTAGGTGGGTGAAAGCTTAGAGGCACTAAGAGAGCTATCGTCATTCCATTGTACTCTCGTCCCATAGATGACTATAGTAATTTCAATTTTCTCTTCCTCATTAGGATCGGGGATGGTAGCGTACGAATTCTTCATGGCTACTTTCATCATCCTAGACACCAACTGAAGGTTAAGGTGTCGGGTAATGCCATAAAGGTTGAAGGTTATGGACATGGAATCATAGTCAGTGTTGGAAATGTGTGAGTACATCTCCACAACAACAGATGGGTATGCAAGTCCACCCCAGTCAAGAATGGGTTCCTATCCTGTGGCTCGTAGTGCTTCGACTACTCCATAGTTCTCTATCACCATTCGATTTACTCGTTTCTCAATGAGCAAATTCTTGCCCTCGTATTCATTGGGTTTGGGCGTTTCTACTATTGGAACTTGAGTAGTCCCAACTTCCGGGGTTTTGCATGACATTGGGTGTAGGTGAATCCTCTCCCGTAGGGTCAAAGGATCAAATGGTGGAGAAGGAGGTGGAGCTTGAGATCTCCTAGAAGAAGAGGCCCTTGTGGTCTTAGCCCTTTTGTTAGGACCTTGGGGGTTCTTAGTTCTAACCATGATTCTAATAGAAAGTATAGAATCAAAATGAAGGGAAATGGAGTTCTTACTAACAATGATCGATTGGAACTTGCTTCCAATGGATTGGGAAGAGTTCTTGGAAGGTTAGAGAGATCCCTAGAGAAGGTTGCAGGAGTTCTTGAAGAAGAATGAGGGTTTTAGGTTTATTTTTCCTTTTAAAACTCTAGGTATAACTCGGTATGATGCTTGGTAGGACGTTTGGTAGGTCTTGGTATCTGCCGAGCGATCTACCGAAAATAAAATCACTTGATTTTTAATTTTTATAAATTTCTTAATTTTTCTAAAATCATTATTAGCATTTTTATATAAAAATATTCTTCCATTGCCAAGTATATTTTTATTTAAAATTACATTAAGTCATCAAGTCAGTTCCGAATCGAGGTTGACTTATAATCTGATCTCTTAAGCATGATTATTTCTTTTATAATTAAAATGCTTCACTTTGCACTTCTTATCATATTATAGTTGACCTCAATTTTTAACTTTCTCAAGAATTTTCCTATTTAGGTTTTGTCAATATTAAGGTTCATTATTACCAGTGTTTTTCCCGATGAGTTCCTAGAATTATTCATTTATGCACTAATGCTAGGTATTCTCTAGAATTTCTCAATCGACAGTTAACCGTAACTCTACTCAGTAGCCACACAACCTAAATTTGTCTCTGTACATTCAGCTCTAAGATCAAGCACTGTTTCTATCCTTATATATGTCTACATTCGAATCCAAGACCGAAAAGTATGTTATATCAAATAAGTACACTTAACATCCTAAGTAATTGGAAATTTCTTCATAACTCAAGGAATATACCCTAACTGAATAAATTTCTAAGTTTTCATTGTTCACAACAATCCCTAAAGTAGTTGTCACAGCTCATAAGAAACTCCAAATACATCTTCACAATTACTTTCCTAATTCAATATGTCTCTAAGTATGTGGTCAAAAGTCTATATACAATTAGTACTCATCCACATAGACATCAATATTTATACCCAAGCATAAGGAATACACCACATTAATTTAATAATTTGGCAATTCACATGAAGCACTTAAATGATATTAAATTCGAAACAAATTCACATGAATCAAGTAATTCAAACAAGGCACTCAATTAAAACAATTCACAGGGTTACTCCATATACTTTTCACACATTGGCACATAAACACACCACACTACTCAAATACATATTATACTATGGTATATTGCACACAATACAACAATGTGGATCCAAGGTTCACATGTTTCTATGTTTCATCCTAGGATTTCACTATACTCTACGATTTCCCAAGCCCTAGATAATTTAAAACCTAGAGACCACTAGGTCATTCAGCATCACCAACCTCTCCTTGATGGGTCTTCCTCGTTATGTGCAGCAACCCATTCCGCATCCTGGCTAGCCCGTGCTCCTCGCCCATCCTGAAGAACTCATTCAGCCACAGCAGCCAATTCCACCTGCTCATGCATCATCTTCAGCTGCTCCTGAATCTGGTCCCACTCTGGGGTGCATGTACTCTCGGAGGGATGTGAAACTCGAGGCTCGTTTGGCAGTGCTAGAGCGAACAAGCTCCCGTAACCATAAGGAGGTTGCTTTTTAGCTCAAGAAGAACAGGAAGCTGACATCAAAGCTTATGAAGTTTTACCAGAGCGTGTTAGGCTGCAGCTCCTCGAGTGGAGCAATACCTCTTACCTTTCAGCGACCGCCTTCTCCTCCCCCTGAGGCCACCGCTTAGATGTTTTACACATTTCAGTTGTAGTATTTCATTTTACTTGCTTTCGAGTTTTCTTTTCACAATGTATTAGAATTTTAGTTTAAGTTTGTTTTGTGTGTTGTTTTTGGGCAGCTATGCTAGTCCTTCCTTTTTTGTACTGGTTTGATGCATTTCTTTTCATGTTGTTTGTTTCATGTATTATATTCTATGTTGCTTTATTCTTTTGTGCCATCAACACAGAGTAATTGCGTTTTCATTTTAATTCTTGCCTTTAGGACTCCTTAGATTAATTTCGGGATGAAATGCTTTTAAGGAAGCTAGGATGTAATAACCTGAATAATCCTAAAAATAAATAACTTAAAAACCTTAAGGGTAAAATAGTAATTTGATAGACTAATAACTTAATCTCATTATTAATCCAGGACTAAAACTCAAAGATCCTTAGTCTTATAAAATATTTTAAGAACACTTAAGTCAAATAAAACTGATCAGGTTAACCAAATCGACTTAGGAAACAATACGGGCTAGATAATCGGATTTAGTTGATAGATAGGAGATAAAATCAATTAGTAAGATAATAATTAGTTTTAATGACTTGGTATACCCATCTGCTAACCTTAGACGAGATCACTCAACCAGAAGTTAATTTGGCGGTTAATCGGAAATTTTAGAGCTAGAAACCCGGTTTTGCCCTTATGGCTAACTTAATTTACAAGTTCGCCCATATATATATATATATGTATGTATATGACACTTAGATTCTACAAACCTATTTTTCTCCCTTCTCTTTCTCTCTGGTGCACTTGGAGAAGATGAAGAACGAGCTTGAGGGAAACCTCAAACTCTTGGATGCGCTGCGGATCAATCTCGGACTCTACCCGACATAGTGCAACAATTTCAGATGCCACCCAATCGCCCCAAGTAGAGTATCTCCTCAATTCCTGTGTTGTTTATTCATATTTGCAATGTTGTGTGAATGGGGAAAACCTTGTGTGATTGTATTCTCCTTCCCCCATGGACTTGGTTATTTGACGTAGTGATTTCGGGATCATATCCCATATTATTAAGAACATCCCTTGTGGGCGACCATACAAGATCAACTCACTAGAATCTAGAGTCTAGGTCTCGGTTTGTGAAGAGATTAGCAACTGCCTTTATAGGATGGTTCCTTGACTTTGGAAACCACTTTTGTAGCCTCCCTTAGGGATTGGCTAGTTCTGAGTGATTCTCACCCAGAAATACTCCGGATTGGCCTAATCCCGAGCATCGGTGACCACCTCGGTTCATCGAAGAGTCCACCGAGCATGTTACTATTTCAATTTTGAGCTATGGCGACTTCCCTCGGTTCGTCGAAGCCCCTCGACAACCACCTCGATTCATCGAGCTAGTCCGCCGAATGACAGAGGACCCTTTTAGCTCACTAGAAAGGCCACCGAACAATTTTCGATGAGCCGAGTACCCCGCTGAAACCGACTTGATTTGCCTGGAACCTCGCCGACCCTTCCTCGGTTCGCCGGGCAGCTCGCCTAGTATCACGCTGAGACCCATTTTTTGTCTTTTGTCTGAGTTTTGCCCTTGGACAATTGTGATACCCTTATCCTAGTGATCTAACACACTTTTGGAGATTGTGGATTGACTAACCAATGTGACCTATCACTGTTAAGTGTAGACAAACTTGAGTTGGTCTAGTAGTATGAGTTCCTCTGGAAACACATGTAAACATCCCCAAACCCTTTCGATGGTTCCCTTTCCTGTCTGTGCAAGTATGGGCATAGACTTTGACTTTGTGAGTTGCCTTGTGAGGGTTGACCCTTGTACTTGAGTGTTTGGCATTTAATAGTGCTATTTCATTATATTGATCTGTGGTCTTTGTGTTTCCTTACAAGTTGTGCATTCAACTTGCTTTTCCTGTTTATATTGTATTCTCTTATGATTGACTGATTTTTTATATTTGGAGGGTGATGACTTGTATAAGTTGTGGGTGTATTAGTATTGATTACTGATCTTTTCCCTTAGGCTTGCTCGTGGTTATGCTACTCTAGGTTAGGTGTGTATATCCTGCTTATCGGTTCCCTTTTTATAGTTTATGCTCGATAACTTTATACTTATGTTCGTTACACTGTTTGTGAGCTTCTGTGCCGTGTAGTGTAGAATCATGGGATTGTGCCCATATGTTTGATGAATTGAATATATGTCTATGATGCATTGTGTACTGCATTAATTTAAAGGAATTGAACATGATGAGTTCCATATGGACTATCTGGTTGTGATAGCCTATTCTAATACCCCATCTAATGTTTCTGGGTTTGAACAGTCAGTCGAGATGATTGACCTATTTAACCATGTTGTCTTGTGAGAGGACGCTGTTGATTTCCACCCAAGCTGAGAGAGAGCCCTCGTGTTGGTATACCTCTCTCACTTGTGGTGAGATGTTATTTAACTCCCAAGGTGAGGGATATGTCCTATGTGATGATCCCAACAGACTTGAGGAAGGATGCAAGATGAGGGAAGTTCACATTGGTGATACCTAATAGCTGAAGCATGTTTTGACTTTCCCCACTATGTATGGTCTCCTGAGGGATTATTCATGTTAGTGAAAACCTTGGTATTTTATCCCTTGATTAAAAATAAGTGGGGGGATTGTGCCTCCTTGGTTGAAAGCCCTTAAAACTATGATGTACACATAGAATAATCCTATTCCCTTGCCATATATACGGGGATTACTTCACATTGGTGAGACATCCTGGATAGTAGAATGGATCATGAGGAAACATAATATATTGACATGCCATACAGCCCTCACTCCCCTACACTCGCACTAAGCACCTGCATTTCCTTGTTGATATCATTTCAAGAGCGTAGTGTATTACTCACTAGACCTAATCATCATATAAAATTAGGCATGCATACATTGTGACACAGACCATTGTTTCAGTACCAAGTGAGAATGGGAGAGAATAGTACTTTGTGTGATATCTGTTGATTTACACTTTATTACCTTATGGAGAGATGTATATTGGATCAGATCAGAGATTTATTAAATCAGTTATATACATATATATATATATATATATATATATATATTATTGTTTTTCTCATAATATTGGGATATGAGTAACACCTTGCATTGAGGGATTACTCATCCGGGCTTTCCAGCTTATGTTTGTTGATTTTACTTTTTAGGTCTTGGAGCTTGGTCACAAAGAGAGAACCTGGGATTGGGTATAGTAAATATGTACCATTTTAGACATGTAATAGATTATGACATTCTTTATTTAAATCTTGTAATAGATTAATTGCTCATTTCATTTACGTATATTTTACTTGAACATTTAATCCTTCCGCTTATGTTTTGACTACTGTTAGCCACTCTCATTGTGATATGGGGTGAGAGTTGCGAATTTGACCTACAAATCTCAGAATTAGGAATTTTCGGTTTAGTTCGTGACAACTTACCACTTGGTCCACCATGTTTCAAACCACAATCCACATAGTGTCGCCATGTCATAAATAATACTCAATGAATAGACACACAAACATTCACTTCAAGTCAATGCTCACAAATATTCACGTCAAATCAATACTCACAAACATTCACATCAAATCAATGTTCACAAAAATTCACTTCAAATCAGTATATGCAAATGATTAATGATGTATGATATGATGCAAGTATGCAAAATGAATGCAGATGATGACGCATATCCAAGAGTAATTAGGCTGAACCTATCCACATATTCATTCGACAATCAACCTATTCTTTAAGGGACTTGCACCCATGGTAGAATGCCACCATTCTTATTCTTTAAGGGACTTTCACCTCACGGTAGAATACACCAGTTAGGGGTGCAACTCAATTCGGTTTTGTTCGGGTTGATCTCAATCCAAAACCAAACCGAAGTGTATACAAGCAAACCAGAGCCGAACCGAACCGAACCGAATTAAGAAATGAAAATCCTAACTCGAAAACCGAACCGACATTAACTGAGAAATTCACAACCCAAATAGAACCGAACCAAAAAACTAATTTCAGTTCGGTCTGGTTCGGGTTAGTTCGGTTTAGTACAATCAAGAGTTTCAAAGGGTTTGGAACGGTCCAGGCCTCAGCTTAAATATAATTACTTATGTTGACCGAATACCAGCCCAACCATCGGGCTTTAAATATTTGCCCAAACATGCCCTTTTAATTTTTAAGTAAGCACCAAAGCCAGACTTCTCCCTATAGGGGCATCAGTTGGAGGATTAGTTATCCCCAACCGATGTGGGATTGATATTGTAGACAAAGCTTTTTTCTTTGTGGTCCTCTCACAATAATTCCTTTAGCTTATATATATTATATATGTGAATATATATATATATATATATATATATATTTATACATCAATAGCTTATTGGCGTGGTGGTGAGGCACTTGCATTCATTATAGAAGATTAAAGGTTCAAATCCTCCCCCCTATATTTTTTCATACTTATATACATGTTGGGTTTCGGTTCGGTTTAAAAGAATGTATACATATGTCGGGTTTCGGTTTTGTTCGGTTAAACCGTAGTATAAATCCAAAACCGAACCGATTTGATTCGGTTTCGTATTTTCAGAACCAAAACCAAACCAAATCGATAGAAACCCAACCCTAACCGAACCGAAGTCGGTTTCGGTTTGTTTGGTTTCGGTTTTAACCAAACCGAGTTGCACCCCTAACACCAGTAGGACTTGTTCTTTAAGGGACTTTCACCACATGGAAGAATACACCAGTACACTTATTCAACCCATTCTTTAAGGGACTTGCACCCATGGATGAATGCCACCATTCTTATTCTTTAAGAGAGTTTCACCTCACAGTAGACTAGTGTAAAGACCTGAAAAATCCAGATTAAAAAGAACTTTAACACAAACGGGTAAAATGGTAATTAAACTTTCCACACGTAAAAACTAACCTAAGGTTATTATTATAATTATATATAATTTGTATGATAAGCAATAGTTTATGAACTAGGATCATTTACAAAGAATTACAGCTTAACTAGAAATTGGATTAATGGATTCAACTGGGATTAACCAAACAGGACTTAGCTTTAATAATTAATTAAGCTGGGCTTGAGTAAAGCCCATTAAAGACTAAAGCCCAATCAAAACTAAGGCCCAATTAAAATATTTGAATAAATAATTTCTGTGACAAAATAAACAGGGTAATTAATGATTAAGTTATAATTGAACTAGGACATTAGACTAACAACCAAATACCAACTACAACTCCTAATACAACTCAAACTCCTAAAACATATAAAACAAGATTAATTAAGGAAATTAGACATTAGAAACACATTAGTATTCGTGGGAATCCCTAGGAGAACTAGGAGAAGGCTAGAAGATCAGAAACCTAGAAGAACATTAGAAGATTAAGAATGGCAGCAACTCTTCAGCATCAATGTGAGTTTTCCTTTACTGTCTTGTGTATTTACTTCTCATCTATGTCATGTCATGGGGAATTCCTTTTTCTATTGCATGAATAACCCTTCCCCATGATGATACTAATAAAACCTAGAAAGAATGCATGCTAATAATAACCCAAATATGTGATGTTAACCTTAGAATATTAATTAGACCAAAAGCCCAAAAAATTATAAGTATTGTTTATATATGAATTTACGTAATTATTAAGTTGACCTAATTAACATGCACGAAGCCCTAGGATGGTTAGATGAACTACCCTGTAAATTCTCATTACTTAAATAAACTTCCCTTGAAACAGCAAAAAGGGGCTGAGACAAGGGGATCCTCTCTCCCCTCCCTATTTTTTATACTCACGGAGTATCTAGACTGCTGTATACAGAAAGGAGTTGGTAGGCAGCAGTTCTCCTTTCACCCTAATTGTCTCAATCCAAGAATAACACATCTCACTTTTACAGATGACTTGTTCATGTTTGCTGCTGGTGATCCTGGATCTGCTAGGATGTTAAAAGAGGCTATGGATGAATTTCAATCCATCACACGGCTATCCATGAACCACTCTAAATCAATGCTGTTTGCTTCTGCTATCAGCCAAGGTAATCTTGAACGGATTAAAACGATCTGGGATATAGCTAAAGGGAAATTGCCCATTAGATACCTTAGGGTTCCACTAATTGCCTCTAGACTCAAAACAAAGGATTGTAAATAACTTATTGAGAGAACATCCAATAGAGCACAGAGCTTGAAATTTATGGCCCTCAGTTATGGTGGCAGGTTAGAGCTAATCAAATCAGTCCTCTTCACTATTCAAATCCACTGGAGTACCAACTTCATTCTTCTCAAGAAGATCCGCAAAACCCTAAACCAGATCTGCTACAGATATTTGTGGGATGGTAAAGATCAGAGAAAGAAAATATGTAATGTGGCTTGGAAGGATATTTGTTTACCTATAGTTGAAGGTTGTCTTGGGATATCAAATGCTGTGCAATGGAACCAGATTGCTGTATATAAGTTAATCTGGTAGATTATTAGCAGAAAACAGTCTCTATGGGTCAAATGGGTCTATGCTAATCTCATTAAGAATAAGTTCTTTAGGGTTATTAAAATCCCCACCAACTGCTCTTGGTCTTGGAAAAAAATTCTGTAGGCTAGAAGGAAAGTAAAAACCTTATGCCACTACAAGGTGGTAAATGGCCAAGACATATGGCTGTGGTGGGACATGTGGCACCCTAACAGCCCTCTTATTTCTCAGATCACCCCTAGAATCATACATGTTGCAGGCTTCACTATTAATGATAGAGTGGATAAGCTGATTTCTAACAGTCACTGGCTGACCAGTTTTGATACTGCCCTGCATATTCTTTGGGATCAACTCCAATCCATTCCCATATACAACCTACTGCAAGATAAATTGTAGTGGATCCCATCTATGTCTGGGGAATTTACAATCAAAGAGACCTGGGAGATATGTAGGAGCCATAGCCAGACTGTGGTCTGAGTTAACTTGATCTGGTTTAAAGAGGTTGTGCCCAAATTCAGCTTCATCACTTGGCTAGCTCTAAAAGGTAGACTGCTGACTCAAGACAAGGTGCTGAGATTGGGCATTCTCACCCAATCTTGCTGCCCCTTATGTAACTCCTCAACTGAAAGCCGTGAGCACTTATTCTTTGCCTGTCCATTTTCCTCTTGGATTTGGCACAATCTTCTGTTACTATCTGGTCTGACTATGATAGTTCTCAATTGGCATGAGGGGGTCAATTGGTGTGCCCATCATGTCAGGGGGTCTGATCTCAAGGGCTGAATTCTGTGTCTTTGTTTCAATGCAAGAATTTACTTCATCTACTAAGAATGAAATACCAGAATTTTCAAGAATCAGTTCAGAGACAAAGAAGCCATTCTAGGGGAGATAAAAGAAACACATCAGAAGAAAACTTGCTGCTAAAGTACAGTCCGTACAGGACAATAGCTCAAATAGATTGATTTGTTCAACTTGGGGAGTTCAACCCAGATTCTTATAACAGAGAGAATCCACCTATAGTGTAGCCTTAATTATGTACTTTTTTGGCCCCTAGCTTTTGGGGTGTTTGGTTGTGTTGTCACCACCTTCGTGCTCTGTAATCTCCCTTTCTTCTCTTCATTTAATAAAACTTACCTTCCAACAAAAAAACTTCCCCGGAACCGGCAGACCAATCGGTGTACCAGTTAGCCTGTGGGGTGATGAAACCCCTTGACCGAGGAACAGGAAGGCTACTGCCTAGTCTATCGGCCCTACCAGTGTGCTGGTAGCCTGCTGATAGAGTTACCCAACTCTACTGGTGTATCGACACCCTACCGGGACCTTACCGGGTACGCCCTTATTAAAATAGACAACCTAGCCAAACCGATGTACCGGTACCCTGCCGGTTGAGGCAGACCTTCACCCTGCATGTAGCTGACCTTACCGGTGTACCGACACCCTTTCGATTGGCCACAATAAGTCTAATTTGATATTTTTGGACCCAAAACACCTTACCCTGATGACTTAACCTAATTTCTTGATTTCCTATACACTATTATGACCATCTCAACCCTCCAAATAGTATAGTAACCTTATAGGTTTAATAATATGAATTTTGAGTATGTTGGCATGAGTGATAGACTTTATGAATTGTTGTGAGGCCCATGTTTAAATATTGATTCGATTATATTGAGACCCTTGTTTGTGTGAACATCTTAATTCCATAAGACTTATTATATTTAACTATATTGTGTATAATTCCATTATCAGATTGGTTGGGTTTCGAACCATATATTTATGTGTATATTATTTGATTATTTAATAATTAGTATCATAAGAATGTGCTCATGTCTTTGCCGATTGAATATATATGTTGTGCTATCATTGTGTGTGAACTGCATTAATAAACGGACCTAAATTCATGAGTTGCATATGCAATCTCGGCCGAGAAGGCTTTTTTGACCATTTAACAAATTATCAAGTATACTGCCTAGACTCAAGGCATGTTGTACCATTATTCAGTCCATTGAGAGATTTATTATTATTATTATTTCTTTCGCCCCAGATGAGAGGTATGGGACTGAAAATACTTGTGGTCAGATGAAAGGAATTGGGATAGGCCTTGTATGGGGGTCCCAATCTGAATCATAAGAGTCAACGCTTTGCTATTCGGGTAATTCATTTCCCACTGAGGTTAGTTCATATTTTATTGACACCTTGGATTTTTGTATTGCCCTTGACTGCAAATAAGTGAGGTAATTGTACCCTCTAGGTCGAAGCCCCTTAGATCTATGATGCGCACATAGAATATCTTACATTGAGAATGACCCTATATGGGGGGGATGGTTCTCTAAGAGATTTTGCTCAATGTCATTGATTAGTCTACTATGGAACTTGAACCATTTGAATACCGAACTTCATGCATACTGTATTATCATGTGTTTTTTGACATTATTGATGTTATCTTGTGTATGACACCCTTGATATGATTCTCATATAAACTTGGGCATATAGTATGATAATATGACAATGTGATATCCTTACAATACAGACTAAGGTGAAATTTGATGAGAGAACATTGTTGCTGTATTTATCATTATCAACATATATTTTCAGATTTCATTATCCTCTCATATCATATATATTTTCATATTATCTTATTATATTATATATTTTGTTGTAGCATTAGGTGTTGAGTAAATACCTTGCTTTAAAGGTCTACTAACACGAGCTTTGGCTTACGGATATTTCACTATGTTTTTCACGAATTAAAGGAAGATAGATCACAAATGAGAACTATGGGGAAAGGGATGAAAAGAAAGAACTTTACGATTATTTTGATGTACTAGATTAGTTAGATTAGTTTCCAGATTTGTAATATTAAAGGAACATTGTAATTATTAACTTATATTTTATTAGAAGTGTTATAAATGACTTTCACTTTTGTTCTTATATTGCTTGCCACTCCCGTAGGGATATGAGGTGAGAGTTACATTCCGAACCGTTGTTGGTCCCATGAATCTAAATTGGTTTGGGATGTGAAAAAAGTGGTATCAGAGCCTAAGTTCTAATAAAATTTAAAATAAAGGATTTAAAACATATAGGACTTAAGACTAGAAATAAAAACAATAAATTAGATAAATAAAGGAATTATAAGGGGAATAATGGAATTAGATATTAGGGAATGAGAATAAATAAATAGGATTGCTGTTGTATGCATCGTTATCAGTAATTCCAGATAGACAATTTGTAAATAGGAGGATCCACTAATTTTGAAAAGTCTGATGGTCGAGCTATAAGGATGAAGTCAATATTAAGTATACTGGATTACCATGTTATTAAAGGACATGATAATCAAAGGCTTATGATTTGTTGATTGATTAATTATGAATTATTTATAACCCTAATACTTAGTATTTTTTCTGGAATTAAAGTCAATATTGTTGCAAACATATTGAACTAAATTTCTTGAAACATAGGTAGGAATTAGAATTTATACACACACACACACACACAGATATATATATATATATATATATTTTAAGTACGTATAAGTATAAGTATTTATGTTAAGAATAAAATAAACAAATAACATTTATGCATATGTATGAATAAATCATTATAATTATAATATAATATAAATTAGATATAGTTATAGCAAGATTAAGCTGGATCTGTATTTGGGAAGAACTTGTTTTAAAAGTTCTGGTCCAGATTTAGACCCAGTAACCAAGTGAGACTTGTTGCTCATCTAATTAATTATAGGATGATTTTTGGAGTGTAATTTTGTGATCAAATTGCTTGAAATAATATACTAAGAAATTCCAAAATTTAAAATAATTAAATTAAATTAGTTTTCCCCACCGTAGCTTAACCGGTACCCTAACTGGCACACCGGTAGCTACCGGTAGCGACCCGAGGGTCTCCCAGTTCACTATATATTGAACCCTTCTCTTTTATTTTCATTTCTAACTTCTACCAAACCCTAAAAATCACCTCTAAACTCGTCCTAAAGCTTCCTAGAGTCTCTCCGACCTCTCTTGATCATCAAATTCTATGGTAAGTCTTTCATTTCAAATTTTCTCTCTCTAGATCTTAGTTACACTTAGCTTTGATTTTCTTCCAAAACCCTAGAACTATGCCAAGAACAAAGAGAACCAAACAAACCCAGCCATCTAAGGGATTCACAAGCACTAGAACAACTGGAGCTTCATCATCTAGGAGACCTCCTTCCACGAAACCTGAAGAGGAAGAGTATCTTCCTGAGGTAGAAGAAGAAGAAGAAGAAGAAAATTTAGGTTTCCACCGTTCCGATGACCCTAACACTCCTAGGGTCTATAGAAATAGACCAATCTTCTCAAAGAGGCAAACTATTCCCAACCATGTGGCAGCCTATAGAATGGTTGAAACCCTACATCTCTTTGGATGGGTTCCAATTTTTTCTTGGGGTGGAATGGCATATCCTTCCTTAGCACAGGAAATGTATGAGTACATTATAAGAACTGATACGAACTCCATGACTATCACCTTCATCCTTTTTGACAAACCCGATGTCTTAAACCTTCAATTGGTACCCATAATTCTTAAGGCTCCAATGAACAAAAACTATACCAATCTTCCTGTTTTGAATCCTGCTGGCAAGCCCATCATCAACCAAGCCTTGTGTGAGGAAGACATCCCATGGAATAAGCATCATTCCCTTACTGCCACAAGACTTCTACCTACCTATCGTATTCTTCACAAAACTTTTCTTAGGAATGTGTATTCTAGACACGGGAACCAAACTGAGCATAATACTTCAATGATCCAGATTATGTATCTTGTGGCAACTGGTCACTTACTTTGCCTTCCTTCCATCATCATCCATCACATAATCAAATATGTGAAAGCACAAAAAGAGGACCTATTCCTTTTTCATGTTTGATGTGTGAGTTAGCTAGAAGATGGGATTTAGCCTTTCCTCATCGGAAACACGTTGTCACCATTCCACCTATCAACCATCGGAATCTGAGTCTGATGAACCTAAAGGAGATCCCAGACATGTTCCAGATGATCTTTTGGAGCAGCCCAACTTTCCACAAGAGCAACATCCCCCAGAGCCTTCCATTCCAGTCCATCTCCGACCATCTTCATCAGTTGGACCTAGCACAAGTGCTCCTCCTCTTCCACAGCACTACACCAAGAGGAACAGGAGTGTGGAGGCCAGACTGATGGATTTAGAGAGGGCTAGTCTCCAATCCTGGATGGAGATCACTTCAGAACTTACACCTTTACGCTTATTATTCATGATTATTAGTCCTTGAAGTGGTGTTTAAATGATTGAATTAATGCATATTTTTATAATTGTGCAGGTTGGGAGGGTTCGAGAGAATTCAGAGTAAGATCAGGTCGGATCAAGCTCAAAAAGAACAAAATAAAAAAAGAAGAAGAAGAAACCGCCGACCAAGCCCACCAACCAAGGTCGGTTCAGCCCAATGCGTCATGAAGTCAGGTTCATTCCCTTAATTGTTCTGAAGAAGGGTATTTTTGGGCATTCACTTCAAGAAGGTAAGAGAAACAGGAAGCCAAATTGGCTCAAAAAGTAATGATTGAATTAGAAGGGGCTCAAAAAGAAAAGATTGCATTAGTGGGTTAGAAAAAAGAAAGGTTGGAACAAAGAAGAAAAAAGGAAAGTTTGAACTAGAAAGGCAAAACCGAATTGGCTGCAAAAGCCAAAATCGAATTCGCAAGTCTTGGAAGGGGTGTTTTGGAGCAGAACGGGTGTAACGACCCGAACCAGATTTTTCCAATTTCATGGGTTATCCAGTCCAAGCGTCACCTTCACCTCGTATTCCTACGAGAGTGGCAACACAATTAATTCATAAGCGGAAGTCCTGAGTAGTTCTAATAAGATATAAGTAACTAATATACCTAGAATAAAATTTCTAGCATTCTAAGTAACAAAGACTAATTCTAGACTAATCT
>JAUPMG010132695.1:0-11448 GCA_031762675.1 Pachysandra terminalis
ATGTCCCCTGACATCCTCAAGTCTCGCACAATCACAGAAAAGCCCCCAGAATCAGAAACTTATAATTATTAATCCCAAAACTCATAACTTCTCATAACAACAGATAAGTCCCTACATTGATAATTGTATTACAATAATACCCTTATGATACATAAAGTGCACACCTATATACAAATAATACAAATACATAATAATTCAAAGATTAATTTTTTTTTAAAAGGTTCAGGTCATTACATAACCACCCATATCTAGTTTATTGAGTAGCCTAACCCACCCTGAGATAGGCAATTCATTACCGGGCTGACCACCCGTATTTGTTTTGTTGAGTGGCCTAACCCACCCCGAGATGGGCAATTAGTCGTCGGGCTAACCATCCGCATTTGATTTGTTGAGTGGCTTAATCCATCCTAAGATAGGCAATCCGTCATTTCGGCTCATCACCCTGAAGATGGTCAATTCGTCAATGGGCTAACCACCGACGAAGTAGGTAATTTGTTAAGGCTCACCGACCCCGGCACAATCCCTATTGAAGTGAGAGCACCCACTTCGTGGGACATTCCCTCAAGCAACCATCAAGGGTCTTCCCCGTATGCCACCGCATTGGAAATCCTTATTGAAAAAGGGAATCACCTCGAACGCAGAGGTAGACAATGTAACAATTGTTCGATGCTACAAATCCCTTATCGCCCTTTGAGCCTAGGGTAGAGGCAACTATTCCAGATTTATCAATTTCTTAGCATAATATTACCTAAGGTTGTACATCATTTCAAAGCTGAAACCTCAGGTCACTAAATGCATGTATCAAACCAATCTTGCTGAGTGTTTACTTAATGATAAAAGCCTTACAATTCTAAGCTCTAGGGAATCTCCGCTTAGCAGACTTAACATGTTTACATGATTCCAACTCGGGACCCACACCCCGAGCTTCTTGTATTTACATATTGTATTTAATCAAAGGAAAAAGGGGGATACCAAGAAATCTTTAAGAATTTGTGGGGGGGAACTAGAGAGAAAGTCCCATAAGAACCAAGTGGGTGCCATCATTTAAGGGACTGTACACTAGAGAGATTGCGCGTACACATTATTTGAGTTTAACAAATATCTCTTACATTGATTCCACGTGGAGCTCGGGTAATGGTGCATAAGTGCTCCATGACATCCTTCAAGTGATAGTCGAGTATTATGTGTCATTTAACGAGTGTATTATCGTCGTGCATGTCTCACACGATGTTCAAGGTGTAACACATGGAGATTGCATGTTGCATGTGGCTCTTAAAGATTGACACTTGTCACATGAACATTGCTTTGTCTGAAGGTTTTGGCTATAATAGCCTACATTCCCGTTGGACAAAGGATCGGATTTCTAAGTGATCCTAGGATTTCCAGAACTCTCCGAACCTTTGATATTAGAAGCTTCTCTGTATGCTCTCTCTAAGCATTCTTATGTTTCTCTTGACCTCCCATTGACCTTTCTTCCTAGATTTCATCCATTTTCCAGTTCTGGGTAAGGGTATTGGAATGGCCAATCCCTAGTTTAGGCTAGTGTGAGACAAGTTTTCAAACCTTCTGCTACTCAGGTTGGTAAATTGTTTCTTCCTTTGAAGTCATACGCTCGGTTGTTTGATAATCTTTTCATTATCTCTAATTAATCTTGCTTATCTACCAATTTGAGGACCACCATTTTTGGCGACTCCGTTGGGGAACTTGTTCGGTTTCTCAGTCCCTTTGTATTTGATTCTTTTACTCAGTGTGCTACTTAGATTGTTCGTGTTCAAGTTATCTTTCAAAACCACAATGCAAAATATGAATCCCGCTGGAGTGCATGGCCCTGCTGCTACGAATGACCCCGGGGTCCCTCGCCTTGGGTTGGATCTTTGTAATAACCCAAACTAAATCAATAGTAAAAGAATAGGGAGTAATTTAAAATTTTAGTAAATTAGCTAATATGTTTGACTTTGACTATGTTGTGATTGATGGGTTGTATTGTAGAAAACTAAGTGCAACACACACAATTATAACTCTCATAAGTTATAATGTATGGCTACGATTTCATAGGAATTTCTAATCTAATCAAATGACTGAGAATTAAGAAGAGTTAATACTAGTTCTAATATAATGAGGATTCAAAATTAAAAGGAGTAAATATTAATTCAACTACAACAAGGACCTTTAATCTAATGGTTAGGATTAAATAAGAATCTTACCAATCTAATCTAAGGGTTGAGAAGAAATAGAGTATCTAAACTAACAAGGACTCATAGACTAAATCAAATTAAGAGTATAATCTATACAAGGAGAGGACACGGACGTTTGAATCATAATTCTAAGAGAGAGTAAAGAGAGAAGAAGAAGCAAACATTATCCGTACAAGCCTTGAGAAGCTTGGAAGATTGAAGAATTGCATAAGATTCAGCCTTTGAAGAAGAAGAACAAAGTATTCAACTCAATACTATCGACAATTCAAGGTAAGTATTAAAATAAAACTCCATTTTCGATATGGAATAGGTATATATGTCATGTTTCTTAAGTATGACATAGCCTAATTTATCTAAATTCTACTTCTTCTATCTAATCCTGAGTGAAGTATGTTCTTAAGAAGAATTTCTGGGTTTGATAATCATATAAGGATTCTAAGAAGATCAAGTAAGTTGTTTTGTGTTCTAAACTATTGGTTTCTCTCGACATTAGGTTTCAGGATGATTGATGCTTAGATTTTGTTTTTAAGAACTTTGGTGGGAAGTATCAGGAGGTTTTCTGAGCTTTCCCGTGCCTCGGTCAACCTTCGGCTGACCAAGCACCTGACTGAAGGTCAATGATTTCTGGGTTGGTCTCGGGTTAGGCGACCGAAGGGGATTTGACCAATCGAACAATCGATCGAAACTCTGTGCTTTTAACTTTTGGTTTCTAGGTAGGCAACCGAGCAATCTTCAGTCAACCGAAAGGTTCGGTTGGGTGGTCGATTGATCGAAAATTGGTAAGTTGGTCCAATTTCTATGAAACTTTCCAGACACTTATAAAATACATAATTGGTATTGCATGTGGTGTTAAAATCTAATTTTGATAAGTATTATGCATAATTACTTATTGAGGGAACTTTGGCTATGTTTACCTAACATGTGTATTTTTATTTTAATTCTAATTCATCCTACAGATATCTTATTTATATTTCACAGGTTATATTGCACATGTTCATATACACAAGTGATTTGCATAGCTAATTGCACAATACACATTGCACAACATATACCCATGAAGCATCTAGACTTTGATTAAGTCTAATGCATTAACTTGACCCCCATATTTCCTTTATTCTGGAATTTATGGACATAACTGAGAGGTATTGTGATGTGAAATTACAATATAAGTGAGGAAGTACTGAATGGACTACATTGCAAGTGTTGAGGGACTAGCTATTCCAATAGACCGAACTACATCTTGTTATTTGTACAGATGCCCGATTGAAATTCTATTAGTAGATCGGGTAATGTATGGTTCACAAGGGACAAATTACATTGGTGAGGCCCTGGGATGCGTCATGTGATAAAACAATAAGGTATGGGGATTGTGCCCATTAGATAGGAGGAAGCCCTAGAAACTATGGTGCGCACCTAGAATAATCTCCTATTTCAAAGCCGTGTATGCACGGAATGGTTCATGACAACATCTTGAATAGCCAGGGATTCGATCTAGTGTGGGACATACACTATTCGAATGCCAAAAAGCATGCATATTGCATCACATCTAATTGTGCTTGAACCACACTTGGTGATTATATATATTGTTGCATAAGCATGCATTGCATTCATTAATAATTGAATCAGCATAACTTCATTTTTTATTGCATATACTAATGTTCTACTTTTTCTATGTGGATACCAATAGATAGTGGATTTATCCCTAATTCATTCTTAAATATTGTTTTGATTTGTTTACTTACAAGCTAAGTGTAGCTTACGCTTTCAAGCAACTATATATCAAGATCAATAGATGGAGAACAACATGACTATAATGATCAAGATGGAGGAAATGAGTACCAAGAAGATATTAGTTATAATGAGAATTGTGATTGCTGAATTTAGTAGATTTTGTAGTAGGATTTATTGGTTATTATGTTTTAATTTGATTTTTTCATTAGATAAGTTTAATTTTTAGTAGTTGGTAGGATTTGGATTGAAGCATGAGACTAGGAGTAGTTTATTTCCGTTGTTTATGTGATGGATATTTTTATGATATTTTATTTCCATATTTTTATAATTATTTTAATGAGTTCAACATATTTGGTAATGTATTGACTACCACTCGCCTGTGAAATGGGGTGAGAGTTACTATTTCAAATCGTTAGGGTCTCCATTCGGAACTCTAGGTTTGGGATGTGAAAAAATTGGTATCAAAGCCTAAGTTTTATATTTCCAATCAATTTCAAATTTGTTTGTGTTCTGATTACTTTCTTTCTTTCACTGCTAATGCATGTTTGCTAATTTACATGTGAGGCGGATTTTTTCTTCTTTACGTAGACATACTAATCATTCCACTTTTAGAATAGCTGGTGGAAGGAGAGAGAATGTGGGTACAACTTCATCAGGAGGGGGTAATGGTGATAATCATAATCCTAAACTGAATGGAGTTTATCAAGCGTTAGGAGAAATGGCTTCAATGATGCGACAAGAGCAAGCTCAAGCTAAAACGAGGCCACAACAAACTGATGCGTAGAAAAATAGTTGTAGCATAGAGAAATTTAGGAATCTTGGACCGACTATTTTCAAAGGAACAATAGATCTGATTGAAGCACAAGCATGGATTGATTCTTTGGAGCACATTTTCGAAGTTATGGAAGTAGATGAACAAGAGCTGGTTCGACTAGCTGTATTTATGTTGGAAGATGAAGCAAGAAGGTGGTGGAAAGAAACCTTGGAGATAGTGCTAGTTCTAAATTGGAGAGATGTCAAGGTAAGGTTTTACTTAGAATAGTTCCCTAAGAATGTTTGAAAAGATAAAGAATTGGAATTCATGAAGTTGGAACCAGGATCTACATCTGTACCCAAATACGCAACAAAATTCATGGAGTTAGCACAATTTGCCCCGTATGTGGTAGATGAGGAATAGAAGAAGGTATTTAGATTCGAGAGTAGACTAAAACCAAGCATCAAAAGCATATTAGTTGTGTGAGAGTTCACTATGTATCACGAGGTAGTTGATTGTGCTCGTAAGGTGGAATGAAATATGTAAGAATTTCGGAGGACTAAAGACCAAAAGATAGGAAAGAGCAGTGTTAGAACTGAAAATTTCATAATCTACCATAATCAAGATCATTAACAGAAAAGGCAAAGGACACAAGGACAAATGAACACTCAAAGCTTTGGAGGTACAAGTATGAGGTGTTTCAATTGCGGAATGATGGGACATCATTAAAGAGAGTGTCGATTTCCAAGGAACCAGCAGAAGAATTCATTCCAAGGACAACAACAATTGGTGCCTAATCCTCATTACCAACAAAATGAGAAACTGGTACAACAACAACAACAATTGAAAGGAAATGAGAATGGAGTATCACAGCAGCAACAACCTCAACAAGGGAAGATCTACACTTTGAAGCAACAACAAGGAGAAGTGATGGAAGGAATTGTTTGAATCTCTCATATTTTAGTAAGAGTTTTGTTTGACACAGAAGCATCTCATTCTTTTATAGCACATTGATTGGCAGATTGCTTGTGTTTACCTTTAAAGGAGTTGGAGAAGAGTTTAGTTGTGTTGAATCCAGTTGGAGGTTCAACATACTTTGGGAAGCTGTGTGAGTCTTGCCTAGTAATAGTAAGCGAGTCTGCATTACCGATTGACCTAATTATGCTAAACATGAAGGAGTTTGATGTGATTTTGGGTATGGATTGACTAGCTACATATCACGTGCAGATAGACTGCCATAACCGAATTATATCTTTTATGCCACCGAAAGTTAACATAGTGAAGGTGAGAGGATCTAAGTCTAAAGTGGTAAATCAGTGGCATGTTTGGATTTATGGTCAATTGAGGAGAAGGATGGTAGGGAGTTGATTCCAATAGTATGTCAATTTGGATGTCTATTCCAAGATATACAAGGATTACCTCCCAAGGGGGAGATTCAATTCCGTATTGATTTTACTTCGGGTACTAATCCTATTGCATTACCAACATACCATGTGGCACCTACTGAATTGAAAAAAGGGTTCATTTAGTGAATTACTTGCATTGCAATTCATAAGACCAAGTTCATCACCATGGGGAGCACCAGTTTTGTTCGTGAAAAAGAAGGAAGGATCACTAAGGTTATGCACCAACTACCGGAAGCTAAACCAAGTAACAGTAAAGAACAAATATACATTGCCAAGAATCAAAGACTTGTTTGATCAATTGAAGGGAGCAAAATATTTCTTAAAAATAGATCTCAAATCGGGCTACCATCAATTGTGAATCAAAGAGGAAGAAATTTCGAAGACAACTTTCTGAACAAGGTATGGACACTTCGAGTTTGTGTTCATGCCATTTGGTTTGATTAATGCATCAGCATCTTTCATGGATATGATGCAGCGTATTTTCAAACTGTATTTGGACAAATTTCTGGTGAAATTTGTGGTTGATATTCTGGTTTTCTCTAAGACCAAGGAAGAACGTGAAGAATTAACTTACAGACTTTAGTAGACAATCAATTGTATGCTAAGTTTTGTCAATGTGATTTCTGGAAAGAGGAAGTGAAATTATTAGGACATGTAGTGTCTAAGGATGGAGTTACATTGGATTTGGATAAGGTAGAAGCGATACTAAATTGGAAACCGCCCAAGAATGTATCGAAAGTTTGTAGCTTTCTTGGATTGGCGAGTTACTATCGGCGATTCATTGAAGGATTTTCTAGCATAACAATACCGTTGACTAAGCTAACAAGGAAGGAAGTTAAGTTCGTAAGGCTTTTTCAGAACTTGAGGAAAGGTTGATAATGGCATCGGTATTATTTATTCCTGTAAGTGGTGTGAAGTTTGTGATCTATGCGGATGCGTCTTTATTAGGACTAGGATTTTTCTGATGCAAGAAGGGAAGGTGTAGCTTATGCTTCAAGACAACTCAAAATTCATGAGAGGAATTATCCCACTCACGACCTAGAGTTGGTAGTCATAGTATTTACTCTCAATATTTGGCGACATCATCTATTTAGAGAGACTTTTGAAGTGTTTTCAAATCACAAAAGTTTGAAGTACTTATTTTCTCAAAAGGATTTGAATATGAGGCAACGGAGATGGATGAAATTGGTCAATGATTACAACTTTTCATTGCAATATCATCCGGGTAAGGCTAATGTTGTAGCGAATGCACTGAGAGGATGCACTGAGTAGGAAACCTAGAAGCATTATGACCCTTATGATGGTTCAAGAGTAGCTGATGTATGAAAAACTTGTAGAATTGGGAGTCGAGATTCGTGAAGAAGAGCATGGAGTTGGCAAAAGATGAAGAAATGTGGTGCAAGAGTTGGCAAAAGGTGAAGAAAAATCAGAATGGACAAAGGAAGAAGACGGAAGCGTATGATTGCAAGGGAGACTTTGTGTGCCACATGATAAATATTTAAAAAGAGAAATTCTAGAGGAAGCTCACAAGTCTAGATAATCAATACATCCAGGTGGAATGAAGATGTACAACGACTTAAGAAGATACTACTGGTGGAGAAGGATGAAGATTGACATTGAGAATTCGTGAAGAAATGTGTGATTTTTCAACAAGTAAAGGTGGAACGTCAAAAACCAGCGGGAAATTTTCAACCTCTACTGATCGGAGAATGGAAGTGGGAACACATATCAATGGACTTTGTTACAAGATTACCTAAGACTTGTAATAATCATGATATAATTTGGGTAATAGTGGATAGATTAACCAAATCAATTCACTTTCTACCAGCAAGGGTTTTGATGAACACAATTGAGTTGGCAAGGTTGTATGTAAAGAAAATAATCAGATTACAAGGAGTACCTATCACGATCGTTTCAGATCGAGGCTCACAGTTCAGATCAAGATTTTGGAGGAGTTTGCTTAAAGCTTTGGGAACGCAATTGAACTTTAGTACAACATTTAATCCTTAAATCAACGGACAGACGGAGAGAGTGAATCAAGTACTAAAAGAGCTACTAAGAGCATGTATACTTGACTTCAAAGGAAGTTAGGAAGATCACTCAACACTCGTGGGGTTTTCTTAAAACAACAGTTATGAAACTAGAATCGGCAAGGCTCCATTCGAAGTATTGTATGGAAGCAGATCACCATTGTGTTGGAATGAAAAGAACGCGAATATTTCTTTAGGGTTGGAAATTTTTGTAGAAAAAACGGAGAGGATTAAGCTTATTAGAAAGAGACTTGTTACAGCCAAGATCGGCAAAATAAATATGCAGATGCAAGAAGACGAAAACTGGAGTTTAGGGTTGGAGATTAGGTATTTCTTAAGGTATCACTAATCAAGGGAGTATTAAGATTCGGTAAGAAAGGTAAGTTGGCACCTAAATCTATCGGACCATTTGATATTCCTGAAGGATAGGTGAAGTGGCTTACAGATTGCAGCTACCATCTAGTCTAAACCTAGTGCATGATGTATTTCACGTATCTGTGCTTAGAAAGTATCATCCAGTTGCAACGTGTGTGATTGATTGGCAAGCTGTTGTAATCAAGGAGAATGCGATTTATGAAGAACATCCTGTAGAGATTTTGGACCGGAAGGAACCAGTTCTATGCAACAAAGTAATACCGATGCTGAAGATGTTATGGAGTAATTATGGAAGATCAGAAGTGACATGGGAACTAGAAGAGGATATTCGAAGAGAAGTATGCACAACTTTTCTAACCATGTAACCGAATTTCGAGGACGAAAGTTTCTTTAGGAGGCTAGATTGTAATAAACCAAACTAAATTAATAGGGTTAATGTGTAATTAATTAAAGAATAAGGAGTAATTTAAAATTTTAGTAATTTAGCTAATATGTTTGACTTTGACTATGTTATGATTGGCAGGTTATGTTATAGGAAACTAAGTGCAACACACAATTATAACTCTTATAAGTTATAATGTATTGCTAGGATTTTGTAGGAATTTCTAATCTAATCTAATGGCTAAGAATTAAGGAGAGTAAATACTGTTGGTGTGGAAATTGTGCTGCTTGACCCGCTTTAAGCCGCTAATTGGGATCGAGTTGCTTAAAGAGGTGTAAATCGTGCAAGCACGTGACGACGTCGTGTATCGGTCACTTTCGAACTGCCCGGAGTTGGATAAGGTCTTGTCTGGTGCACGAACCAATAGAAAATCCCAATTTCTGAGACTTCTGATTTATTCATAACTCTCACCCCATATTTCTTTGGGAGTGGATAACAATGGTCAAAACATAAGCGGAAGACAAAAACAGTTCTAGTAAGATATAAGTAACTAAATTACAAAATTTAAACCTGATAAGATCTAAAAGAGAAAAAGTCTAATTCTAGATCAACTCTAAAATTCTACTAGAGTGCAGTACCCAATCCAGGCTCTCTTTGTGACCAAGCTCCACAACGTGAATTATATAATTCAACAAGCATAAGCTGGAAAGCCCGGATGAAAAATCCTTCAATGAGGTGTATTTGCTCATGCTCTAATATTATGGGAAAAGTGCAATATGTGTAACATGTGTGATACGAATGACATATGTGCTTGTGATATTAAAGTGAATAATGATAGAAATCACACAAACTATTGTTCTCTCCCATCCTCACTGGGTATAACTCAAAAGTCAACATCTCAGTATCCACATGCCTAATTCTACACCGAAATTAGGCCAAGTGCATCATGCATAAGACTCTCAAAATAATATCAACAAGAATGTGCAATGCAGAATGAAGGGTGCTATATGGACAACTGAAATAATGTAAGTTCCTTCATGATCCCAATACGACTATCCAGGATGTCCTACCAATGTGACTTCATCCCCGTATTCACGGCTGAGGGAAAGGAATATTCAATGTGTACAACATAATTTTATGGGTTTTCAACCAAGGAGGCACAATCCCCCCACTTAATTTTGATTATGGGTAAAACTCAGAGGTTTTCACCAATGTGAGTAGGCTCTCAGAGAATCATACTTATTCACATTCCAACAATAGGTATAACTGTGATTCACTATTCTCCAAGACGCACCATTGTACCGATCCTTGGGAAATCACCCTACCACAAGTCTGCAGGGGAATACCCCCAAGAGTTCTCTCTCATCCTGGGTGAAAACATCAAGGTCCTCTCATAGGACAACAAGGTCAACAAGTCTAGTCATCTCATATGACAGTCTAACCCAGGGTATTACATGGGGTGTTAAATAGAGCTATTAAAACAAGTTGTTCTATGTGCATCTCATAACATTCAAATGCTTCAATTAATGCATTCACAGAATGAGTCACAAGCATATATTCAAACAAGCAATCACATGGGCAGAGTCCCATGATTCTACTCTATAAGGCACCATAGTACACAAAGCTACATATAATTAATCTATAGTTATCAAGTCAAATAGGAAAGCAAGATGAGCATAAACCAAGTATGAATATAAGACAATCCAAATAAAGTGCAAACATGCCCCAAACTACACACTGGGCATAATTAAACTTCTAAACATAGACCATTCGTCACAACAATGCATTTGCAGCAAATAGATCCTTATCTGACAGTTCACATTTGCAAATCATGCAAGTAAGTAAGACAATATTCACTTTTCTATCTAAATTGATGGATAACACATCACAACCATTCAATGCCCGAACATGTATAAAATGATAGTAGAGACCTCAAGGAAGGGCTTTGGGGTCACATACACAAGTTTTCCACAAATATCGTATTGCTCGACCAATTCTAGAAAGTCTAAGATTCAGATTGGAGGGTCATATTTTGCATGGTGAGTCTACTAGCTCTGAAAACATACCAAACATGTGAGGTTGGCAATTTTACGCGTGCCCATAACTAAATCTCCTACATCGTACTAGAGGAGGCACTCAGCGGGGTCCTCGGCGACCTCTAAGCTCGCCGAAAAAGGAAAATGTGTGCCAAATGGAATGGCACCTCGAGAACTGGTCCGAATGAGTCTCGATAGACCAAAAGTGACTCGGGTTCTATTCAAAATTATGAGTTCGACGAGGTCTTCGACTCGCCGAATAGAGGTTCGGCGATAATTCTAGTAAGCCTGGAATTACCCTGAGATTCGGTGGACTCCTCGGCGCGCCGAAGAAGTCAACGAACCATGGGGAAGTCCAATCTAGGTTAAAGTTCACCCAGGGATCACTCATCCATCCACGAGGGTTCAGTTATACTTTCTAGGTCCACGATATTAGTCTAAATGTGGATTTGTTGTGTGTACACACCCCAATTTGCACGAAAATACTTGCTTTTTGATCTTTGCAGCTTCTGGAGGCTTGAGCTTGGCACCTTTTCTTG
>JAUPMG010132715.1:0-11447 GCA_031762675.1 Pachysandra terminalis
TGAATTGTTTGCCAACTATACAAACATTCTAGATGATGCTAATTCCGGAATTTTAACTGATTGCCAAAAATGCCAATTACACCACGTGGGTTCTAACAGTTGGAATGAACATATTTATCTAGGACTAGTTTGAATATACCTTGGGTTGTTTGAGCATGTTTTCTACTCATTTTCCAGTTTATACTGTAATTGCAGCCTCATGGCATCACCTGTGGATATCATCTTCTGAAGGAATGTGAAGAGGAAGCAGGAATACCAAAATCTATTTCCAAAGAGTATGTTTTTCTCTGCTAGTGTAGGTTCAAATTGTCCTTGATATATATATATATATATATATATTGTCTTTTTCTTTTTCTGAAGAAAAAAAAATCTATTAGAATAGAAGGACAATCAAGAAAAATCACCACATATGGAAGATTCAAGAGGGGAAAAAAGAAAAAGTGAAGAGGCATTACAACTGAATTCTTTCTCGGTGAACTATAGTGGTAGGCATAAGAGATATACTGATGCTCTAAATCTATTCTACCATTTCCTCCCTATCAATATGTATGTGTGTGTATATACCACACACACACACACACATATATATATATACACACACACACGTACACACACACAAAGTTGACATCAGATTATGTCCTACCTTTTTTTTTTTTTCTTCATGCCTAATTGGAATAAACCTGATCAAATGGAAATGCTTGTCCCACAGAGCTATTCCAGTTGGTGCTGTCTCTTATATGGACATTGATGGATATAGGTACAAGAGAGATGTTCTTTTTTGTTATGATTTAAAACTTCCGGATGGATTCATTCCTAAGAATCAAGGTAAGCTTGTATGGATGAAGTTCTGTCCGTAGTTTTTATTGAGCAATTCACTATACAGTTCTAATTATTACAAGCACTATGCAGTTTTCATGTTAACAAATAGCAATGAAGATATTGTTTCTTTTTGCATATTGTCTAGACTTTTTTTCCTGCACTATATTCACTATAAGGGTGATGGTTTTATCACATGCCACACCACAGATGGAGAAGTGGAGAGCTTCAAGCTGATCCCAGTGATGCATGTAGCAAATATCATACGGAGGACACAGTTTTTCAAGCCTAACTGCTCCCTCGTGATCATTGATTTCCTATTTCGGCACGGGTATCAGAATCCGTTCCTTAGAACCTGCAATTTTTATAGAAGTCCACAAAATGTGAAATTCCATAGCTCACTTATGCACCACTGCAAAATTGTTATATTCCTTTTGGATTCTTCTGATTTGATTTTTTTTTTTTTTTGGTAAATAATTTTTGTAGGTACATAAGCCCTGAAGATGCCGGTTACTTGCAGCTTCTACAGAGCTTAAGAAGTGGAGATTGCTCCTAAATGTACTTTTTTCTTTGTAGTTCTTTATGAACCCATATTATCTGTGCAGTTTCTTTTGTTCTTGTATTGTTACAATGGGAGGGGATCTAAAGCTAAGTAACGAATTGACTTTATTGTATCAGCCTGAGAGCCAAGAGAACTATTGTGTCAGCCTGAAATGTATTACCCCCAAAATGCACGCTGATAACATCCATTTCATTCTGGTCTATAAGGATGATAATGGAATTACGTGCAACCAACTGCGTCTTGAATTCTGCTTTTTATATTAAACCTTGATAATGACCCAAGATGGAGAACAAAAGATAACATGCATAGTGGTCATGCATGTAGGATGATACATATGCATTTCATGGGTCGTCATAGGATTGGATTACTTGAAGTATTTTGAGTTTCAAATTTTCCCTTACCATACTGCCATGATTTCAATTAAAGTTCTAAAAGAAGGAAATAAGGAGCAATACTTTTGCTGTGAAAACTTTTACAAGATGCAATACTCAGGACATGTAAGAACAAGCTCAAAGAATTACATTCTGCCATCTATTGCAGCTTGGGGGTGTTGAAATTGAAAGAGATGATGCTTACATATATCTACGACTATATGAAATATGGAAGCAAAGCCAGTTTGATGATGTTGTTGTCCCACTCCAGCCTATCCCACCAGTCCCGTTCACTCCACAACACTTGTCGATTGTTGTTCACATTCCTGGAGCCAAGTGGTAGCTTCTTCAGCACTGGACAGTTACAGACCCAAATGAACTCCAATCTCGGGGAAGCGATGGTATGTACACATATACTCTTTAGCACTGGTAGGTCTTTGATAGACATACTTTTGAGTGGGTTCAAATCGTTCATCTATAAGCTGTTCTATTTGCTCACATGAAGATAAACTAAACCGTTCAAGGCTGCAGTGTTCCAAAACCCAAGTAACATCCTTCAATTTGTCACAATTCATAATGTTTAAATTTTGAAGGTTTTGAAGGCAACGGTTATGAACCAATATGATCACCTCCAATTTGGGGAGATGCCAGAGTGCAAGCTTCTTCAAGGATGAAAATGACCAAGTCTCTCCCTTCCCCTCCGCACCAATTATTAGTTTCTTTAAGTCATTGCAACTATTAATGCTAAATCTCCTTAGGCTTCTCATATTTCCTAATGTTGATGATAGATGGATTTCATGCCGATGTTTGCAGTTCTTGACACATAGATGCCATGTGCATTTTGTCAATTGGGTTGATCGGAGGAGTCTCTGGAGTGCATATACATTACTTATTGTGATCCCCAAAGTAATTAATTGTCTCAAGCATTCCAATTCTGCCATAGGTACTCCATGTCCTTCCAACTTCCCAGTTCTTGTAGCTCTCATACATGTTCAGCACTCGCATTCACGATTCCCCTTTGGGAGTTATTTTAAACTAGTATGAGCTAAATTTAACACTCTTAAGGACAGAGAGATTGGAAAAAGTCATCTGGGAACTTGCGCAAGCTTCTATTGTATTGGGAACTTGAACAAGCTTCTGTTTTGCTTCCTCATAGTCACTAGTTATCCATATGGCCAAATCAGTTTCTTCATAGAAACCATCCTCCAAATAGATATGCTTCCTTTAGGCTTCCGATAAGATAATAACCCTTGTTTAGAGCTTCATCACTATCATCGAAGAATCCTTCTCCAATCCACTGCTCTATAACTTGTTCTTTCTTAATAGAATGGTTCTCGGGAAACAAGGTAAAATACAAGAAACAAGATCTCATCATATCATTACTTACATTGTCATAACTGAATTTTAGACAGGAGAACACCTTACCTTAAGCACCCTGAAGATACTTCTTTTTGCTCAGGATCCTGAATATATTTCTAGCTCGTTTGTCTTGGCTTACATTGTGTTGCTGAGGCAAGTGCATCCATCGTTCTTTAATTCTCTAACATCCTTTCGAGAGTATGGTTTAGGTAGAAGTGCCTTTTCTTTGCTATAAATTAAACTTCTTCACTTTCGCTTCAAGAATAAAATGTAGTGAGAGCTACTGCAATGTGCTTCCCTTTTGGTTTTAATTCGGAGTTGGATTCCACTTCCGATTGATTTCGTTCAATCAATGGGAAAACGAACATGCTAGGAAGACCCGAAAGCATGAAAAGGGCCGCTACCTAGTATCATCTGATAAACCTTTTCATTCTCGGAATTTATTCATCTGATTTGTAGATGATTTTGGATTTTTCTCTAGTAATTGAGATAGAAACATTAAATCAAATGGTTTAAAACTATCTCTTCGTTTTGATATTCGGATTTTCGAATCTCTCGAGTGCAAATCGTAATTCAGTATTGTACATGTTAGGAATGGATCAATCTATACCTATGTAGATCAATCAAAACTCACCGAGAATTCTCAGATCTTGGGATTCGATGAATCAAGAGAAAAATAAGTAAAACAAACAAATATGAAAGATAAAATAAAGCAAAGAAGAAGAACACATAAATTACGTGGTTCGGTGATCTTGCCTACGTCCACGGAGCGCACTAGAAATCCACTAAAACTTGAAATTTTTACAGTTTGAGAAAACCTTATGAAAACTTAAATCTGAAACTGGAAACTGCATATTTATAATAAGACTTGACGGGCCGGGTATAGAAAATGGACCCAGGTTGTGGGCTTTGCCCCCAAACTCCTGCAAGCTGACAAAGCAGCTTAACTCGCCGTAGGGGGACTGCTCCCGTGTCCCCCGTGAGCTGACGTCGCAACTCAACCCGCGGTTCGCCCCGTTCGCAAACCAGCTCAGGCTTCACAAACCCAACATTACAGGCTTATGTGCAATCCATGGAATGAGAAAAACCAGTAAGGCAAATGAGAAATCTTATTGTACGACCAGTGAGAAGCGATTCAAGACAGGGAGAAGAAAAAAAAATTTCTTAGTATGGTAAGCAGTTGGAGCTAAATGATTGAAGCAGAGTGAAGTTCATAAGCCAGTCATGTTCAGTTTGCTATAAGGAAAGCTTCAAAAGGTAGAGGGACAGAGTCATCGACTTCACTTAATGTACTAATCTGTAAATATAGTCCGATGAATTTTCTGCTAAGGAAAGATGATATCTTTCAATCAATTGAGAACTGATTTAAACCTTTAATTTTTTTTGTGGCTTCGCGGTGCTCCGGCTCTTCAGTCATGTTGTCTCAAACAACTTCCAAACCCAGTTTACAAGATGATGGATAACAACCATTTGACACAACAAAATGACAGTTCGTAAAAGAAAGAATTGGGTTTGCATTAACCATCAGAGTCGCAGCAACAGAAACGGAACCATGCCCGAGTGTTGGCCGAAAATCTGAGAGCTCTGTTAGGTTGCTGATCTTCAGGGAAATGAGTAATTTGGAATATGCCCAACTGCATAAAAGCTCGCGTCTTCATACAGGAAGGCAGCCAACCGTCCAACAACATTGAGTCCAAAACCTGCATGTTCGATGCGGCATCAGAGCCCGTCTAGTTTATTGAAGACTTATACATGTTCAAAGTACATACGAAAAGACGAAGAATTGGAATTAGATGTTTATACCTGTGCTGCAATAGAACAGAACAAGACTTGAAATCACAATAAGGATCAGGAAGGTAATCATGATGACCTTATTCTGAGGGGAGCCTTTGGGCAGTTTTCAATGTCGGCTGTCGTATTGGAAGGAAAGGAGAACCAACAGATGGATTTCAGCTCAGGTAGGTCTGTCAACCATAAATGTTTGAGGCATGAAAATGTCGTCGGATTTTCTTTTACTTCTGTATTTCCGCTATCACATATTAGTTCTAGACTCTTGCAATCAAATACATGGAGTGTTTTAAGATTCTGAGCACCAAGAAGCCATGATAAATCCTTCAAAGCATCACAACGACCAATTCTTACTTCATGAAGTTTGGGGAAGCATTCATCCTTTACTTCATCACATATTGCTTCTAGGCCATTGCAATCAGTTACTTCAAGTGATTCAAGGATTGGAGCACCATGAAGCCATGATAAATCCTTTAACGCATTGCAACCAGTTACTTCAAGTGATTTAAGAGCAAGAACACCACGAAGCCATGATACATCTTTCAATGCAGGGCAACGATTGATACCTAAGTCTTGAAGGTTTGTGAAGCCTCCATCCCTTATCCCATCACATATCACTTCTAGAACATTGCAATCAGTTACTTCAAGTGATTTAAGGGCCGGAGCACCACGAAGCCATGATACATCCTTCAATGCAGGGCAATAATCGATAAGTACGACTTGAAGGTTTGGGAAGCATCCATCCCTTACCCTATCACATATCACTTCTAGACCCTTGCAGTCTATTACACGAAGTGATTCAAGGGCTGGAGCACCGTGAAGCCACAACAAATCCTTCAATGCATGGCAACGATCAATGCGTACGTCGCAAAGGTTTGGGAAACAACACAATACCTTCCCAACCGCCGAAGTGATTGCCATCACTTCCAAATCTAAACAATTGTCACAGTGAAGCTTCTTTAGAGACTTCAAAATTGTTGGTTTCAATACGGGAAACGAGGTCAAACCTTGACATTCATTGATATATAGCTCTATTGTACACCTCTTGAATTTGTCAGAGCGGAGGAATCTTTGAAGAGAGAGAGCATTTTTTATGACAATCGAGATGTATTTCAGGTTCTTCAAGCATTCCAGTTCCTCTATACTGGCTCTACCACCTCCATTGTCTAAACCACCACAACATTTTGCTTCCCAAAGGTCAAAACTACTCCGAGCTAAGTTCAACACTTGCAACTTTGAAAGCCTTAATACTGTCTCACATGGAATGATTCGAAGATTATTTGTGTAACTCAATTCCAAGTACTTTAGTTTAACTATGTTTTTCATCTCTGGTGGCAACTTGCTTACCATTGTTCGAGATAAATTAAGGTATTGCAACTCGGCCAATTCAACAATACTCATTGGAAACTCTTCAATTCTAGTTCCTGATAGATTCAAAAATCTAAGAACATGCATATATTGGAAAAAACCATCGGAGATTCTTTTCAATTCAGGGTTCTGAGAAATAATCAAAGTTAAAAGATTGGGACAGCTGTTAGGTATCTCATCATCATCACCAAGTGTCCTGATATTGTTAAACATCAACGATATTCTTTCTGCCTCAATCCATTTTCCAACCTCAGGCGTTTCACTCAGATTAACACCAGCTCGTACCAAGAATTTATCTTCCTTCCTTCCACATTCACAACCAATCCACAAGGCTAAGTCTCGAATGACATCATGCATCTTAACCTTGTATATTGAATCTTTACAACTCTCCAACAAACAAGTATGCTTTAGAATTCCAACGATATCATGTCCTCTGTTGTGAGCCTCATCCATGTCATTGAATCCACCCAAGAATCCCTCCCCAATCCAATAATGTATAAGTTGTTCTATTCTAATGGAATGATCTTCAGGGAATAAAGAACAATACAAGAAACAAAATCTAATTGTATCGTTGGGTAAAACATCGTAACTAAACTTCAAAAGAGGAAAAACCTCATCACCCATACCTGAGAACTCCGACGCAGACTTCTTCAAGATTGTTACTGCATATCTCCACTCTTGAGGAGTTTTCTTGCTAGCCATAGCTCTACCAATGGTGATGAGTGCTAGTGGCAAACCAGCACACTCTTTGGCAACATTCTCTGCTACTGCAGGTATTTCGACATGATAATTGAGGGCCTCATTTCCTACCTTATCTTGGAATAATTTCCATGCTTCTGGCCAATTCAAGCATTCTACTCTCATCTTCTTGTGAGCCTCCATGCATCCGCACACAGCCTCTGAACGAGTTGTGAATATTACCTTGGACTTGTTATTGATATTGGGATGAGGAATTCCAATGGCTTCCAAATCCACCCGATCCCATAGATCATCCAATAGTAACACAAATTTCTTCTTACTCAATGCAGCGTAGAGTTTCGCAGCACGGTCACCCATGCTTCCATCTTTTGATAATGACAAAAATCCCAATCTGGTAGCAATCTCGTTCTGAATCTTCATTGTATTTGCTTCTTTGGACACTACAACCCAAATCACTACATCAAAATCACAGGTGGTTCCTCCTCGACGAAGAAATTCGTTATTGATCCTCTTCAAAAGGGTAGTCTTACCAACACCGCCCATTCCATATATTCCCAAAATTCCCACTTGTTCTTCACTGATGAAGCTCCACGCCTTGTCAAACATCAAATCCATGCCCGTAGTAGTGGGTATAGTAGGCATCTCTTGTACCGGAGCTGGAGGCAATCTCTCCGCTACAACGTCGAAATCTCCTTTGCTCTTTAGTTCGGTCACATCTTTTATTTTCATTACCACTCTCTTCCCAAGCTTGTAGCTGGACCAGCAATGGCTGGGATAGCAACCTCCTGGACACATTTCCACAATTTCTTGAGATCTTTCTCTTAGGATTCCATCCACGTCGGTTTCCAACACGTTTATCCTTTGTAGCCACCCCTCCACTTGGTCTGTACGCTTCATTTGGTTTGCTTCTTCGATCTCCACTTTTCTTCTTACATCGTTCCTTTTATCCTTCAGCTCATCCATCAAAGTCCTCAATTTGTTGAGATTCTCTTCGAGTTCACGGATGTAGTTTACTCGACTTGCAGTGCAGTCGAACAAGCTAGAGACGATATCAATAATTGGACTAACCAAGTCCATTAGCTTTCCAAGATTTTGAGGTTGGAAGAACAGAACTGAATTCCAGATAAAAGGATGGTTGATTGCAAAAATATTGATCTCTTGGAGAGATTGTACTGTGTGAAGGGGAAAGAAAGTGTGAAGAAGATAGTTTCTTCAGGATCCGATAAAGTTTGACCCCATAGACACGAATAATAGAGGAAAGCCGGCCTGTTTCTTTTCTATGACAATGGGAATGCGCCAAGGTCGTTTCTCTTGGGATTAGGCCGTCCTACTTTTTAAAAAAGAAAAAAGAAAAATGGGATTGGGACCTCCTCATAATGGTAGGGAATCCCTCTATAATAGGAGGCCCGGTTTATATAAGTGTTAATTTCAGCTTATAATTTATTAAAGCACTTTTTAAAATTAGAAGTGTGTGGTAACATTTAATGGATAAGTGCTTATCCAGTAGAGGAAGGCTACCCATAAGGAGAAACCGTTGGATACATCTTTTCTTATCATTTATGCAGGAAGCTATGTCTAAACTTTAGTAATATTTTTATAATACTTATTTTACTTCTAAACTTTTATAAGCACTTAAATAATTGTTATTTTTAAACTTTAATAACCCTTAAACTTTTATAAGCACTTAAATAAACGTATTTACCAAGCGCTAGCTGTTTTTCAAGTAAGCACTTTATTGTTGCTGTATATAAGTGTTCCCACTGAGCCACTTATCTAATAACTGCTTATCCAAAAGCACAAGCCTGGCCGAATGCAGCCTAAATCTCATTTCTTTTTAAGCATAGAAGAGATTGGAAAAAGAAATCCAGGAACTTCAATGAATTGGAGTAGTATCATGGTTAGGAGATGCGGATAAGTTGGTGTTTCAATTCTATTGTGCATCATCCATTTCCATTTCCATTTCTAAATGCTTACAAGGTTCTTCCAATCTGATGCCATTGTGGTTTCCATTTCTTAATTCTTACATGGTTCTGTCAAACCATTTTGACAGAAATTAAACAGATTAAATTCATTTGTTTCAAGCAAGTTTAACAAATTTTTACATCCTCTGGTCTCTAATTAAGAGCACTACTAAGATTAGGGCTGGCAATTTGGTGGGTCGGACCGGGCCGGGATCAATATAGGGTATTAGGGGAGTTATGCATGGGGCTATCAACGATCAGAGCTAGCTCGGCTCAGACTTGGGCTCGGCTCCTTGCATTCTATAATTAGGCTTGCCAGTCGAGCTCATTATCTTAACAACCTTAAGCCGAGCTTGGGTAGGCTCGGCTTGGCTTTTATATGAGATTATACATCTATATTCCTATATCTTATGTTCTATATCAATATCAAATGCATATGTTAATATATTATATTATTTAATAATAATAATAATAATCAACTATAGTATCAATGTATTTGTACTAATATAAGTTTGTTTTACGAGTTGGGCCTTTTATAAACCCAATTTATTGTGAGCCGAGCCGAGCTTTAATGAGCCTGAGACCCAAATTTTATAGCCTGAGCTTAGCCTGTGCTTTGCTCAAGGTTTATGAGCCCTAACCGAGCTAGGCAAAGCTTGGCTTGACTGTGCTTGTTTACGGCCCTAGTTGTGCATGCCCAAGTCCGACTCGGGCTCAAAAAGATGATGGATTGCAAAAATAAGAGATGTTGTAACCTAAGTCACACAACCCGTGTCTTAAGGGGGCGTTCAGGCGCTCAAAACGCAAATCCACGTTTTGAGAGAAACGTCCCCAATTCGCGGATTTGACTTTATAACTCATGGATTGGAGTAAAATCATATAATATGTGGGTTATCTTATAAATTTTTGAGGGATTTTTTGAAAATAAAAAAATAGATGAGTTTTATTCTGAAAATAAGCTTGAATTAGATGAGTTTTTTTTAGGGGTTTTATGAAAATATAAAAATAGGTGAGTTTTATCATAAAAATAAGCTTAAATTAAGTTGATAAAGGTCAAATTGAGATTGTTTTTGTATTATGTCATTTTTCTTGTACATGAGGTTGAGCATAAGAATGGAAATTGAAATATTTTGGGACATAAATTACAGTTTGCTTGTATACATACCAAAGCTCTGTGGACACTCTAGAACACAAGTTATTTTCAAGTTTAGTGCTCCCGCACCCGCTCGATATTCTGGTGACTTAGGTTGTAACTTTTGAAAAGGAAAAAATCAAAGTTAAGGAAAACTAAAATAAAAATGGTAGGGAATCCCTTCTATAATAGGAGCTCTTTTATACCAGTATGAAGTAAATCTCATTTCTTTTTTAGGATGGAAGAGATTGGAAAAAAGTCATTCAGGAACTTGCTCAAGGCACTAGGAATATTTGAGCAACATGGTCAGGATGAGATGGGGAGGAGCAATTTCCCTTTGGGTGAGATGGGAAGGAGCAATTTCCCTTTCTAAAAGTGCTTACAATTTTTGTTTTTTTTGATAGCTTCTAAAATGCTTACAAGGTTCTTCCAATCTGATGCCAGCTTGAACTTATAATAAGTCAAACAATTTTGAAAGAAGTTAATTAATTTCACAAGAAATTGTGATTTTAGAGGAAACTTCTCATATTTTTCTGAAGAAATTGTGTATTTATCTATATCCAATCCATTTATTTATGGATTACCTCGCTTCTAATCCATTTGCCAAAACCTCACCTCAAACCTATCTAAATGTAAGTAGGTCTTGCGGCCGGTATCACCGGCCCGGCCAATCCATTTTTTTTTTATTTGTTTTTAAGAATGATCTAACTTTTGGATTGAATCTGCATCGACCGGTACTGGCTAGTATTGCCGATCAGTCAAGACCGTTTCCACTCAAGATCCCGAGACTTAATACCCTGCCGCCAAAGAAAAGGCTCTGAGAGGGCAGGATTGGTGACAAACCTGAACGTTGGCAATTTTACACAGTGACTTCAAACTTGAACCTATGTCTCACAATTGGCAACCTGCCCTATCTTGATTCAAAACGAACCGAAACTACAATTTGGATTGGATTAATTTGGATTTAGTATTGGTGATGTGCAAATCGGTAAATGATTAAAAATGTCAATTTACTATGAAGGTTTGTGCAATCAAATGATTCGAATACTTGCTTTCACTGGCCTAAATCGGAAAAAGACCGTTCCAGTGAAATGTTTTCTTCAAGTGAAAGGTTTCCTTTTGTTTGAAGTTTAAACAAAGGGATTTAGTATTGGTGATGTACAAAACTCTGCAAATTCTCAGAGAACGTCCAATATTCAGAGAATTCTCCCCATTTACTTTCTGATGCCTCAACCTCCTTTTATAGCCTCAGATTCATTCTCTAACCGTTTGCAACGTTTCATGAACAGATTAAAATGTTTGGCTTAACAGGCATTTTGATTTGAATATTCAATATCCAAAACGTCTAATTCGATATGTAATGTTTCAATAAATACTTTCATAACGTTCGG
>JAUPMG010132736.1:0-11447 GCA_031762675.1 Pachysandra terminalis
TACTCAATTTTATTTAGTTTGAATAAACTAAAAAAAATAACTTATTAGAATATCTACCTACTGGAGAATGGTAATATGATTATATTAAAAGGGCATTGGTGATCAGAAGGCCTAATTAATCCCATCAAACACGTGGCATCATCTTAGGACGTATGTACGGGACTTTAGGTATGCTTACATATACTGAATCATTGCTAAAGCAACCAACTGCCGCCTTTTTGCTTCACACGTGCCAACTGTCACAACGGCTGTACGCTGATTTGATTTGAAAATAAGTAAATTTTAGAACGTGTCAGAGATATCTGACCATCTTTATCAATTGAAAAAGGTAAAGCTTCTCCAAGAAGCTACCTCTGGAAACGGTTCATCATATCAAACCGTTCCACGTGTCCAAAATCTAAAGGTATTGGCTAGGGCTGTCAACGAGTTGAACTAGCTCGGCTCGTTTGAGCCGAGCTTGAGCTCTAAAATTAGGCTCGCGAGTTGAGCCTGAGCCCGAAAAAAAGCTCATTATTTTAACGAGCTTGAGTTGAGCTTGGGTAGCCTCGACTCGGTTAAAGCTCGGCTCGGTTTGTATATGTGATTATAAGTTTATATTCTTATATCTGATATTATATATTAATATTAAACATACATGTTTACATACTATATTACATATAATAAAGTTATCGACTATTATGTTAATACAGTTGTATTAATCTAAGCCTTTTTACGATGTCGATTTTTTATAAGTTGAACTTTTTGTGAGCCGAGCTTTAACGAGCTTGAGCCGAGCTGGGCAAAGCTCGGCTCGGCTTGGAGCCTAAATTTTTTTAACGAGCTTGAGCCGAGCTCGAGCTTGACCTTTGTTACAGATTTACGAGCTTGAGCTGAGCTAGGCAAAACTCGGCTCGACTCGTTTACAGCCCTAGTATTGGCTAACTTCTAAGCTAACTACCTTTGAAATGATTGCAATATCAATATTTTGAACTTCTGACAAGACAAAACATAATTCCTTCCGAAGGATAGTGATAGGAATATACTACCCCTAATGAACCCTTCAAATAGATAAATTCCTAAATAAAGACTCGAAGTCATACTTTCTTATTCTCCAGAAGATATTTCAAGCTAAATACCTTCGAAATGATCGAAATATCAATATTTTGAACTTCTGACAAGACAAAACATAATTTCTTCTGAAGGACAGTGATAGGAGTATACTACCCCTAATGAACCCTTCAAATACATAAATTCCTAAATAAATACTCGAAGTCATACTTTTTCATTCTCCAGAAGAGATTTCCAGTGATCTTGATACCTCATTATGTACTTCGAAAGAAATCCGTTAAAGATAGTCATTTGAAGGCACATTTTAAACCTTCTAACTTGGAAGTTGTGCTTGGATTATATCTAGACTTCTAAAGACCATCTATTATCATTCTTCTTATATGGACTGCGAAGTAGACATCTTTCCTTTTGTTTTGTTCAACTCAAAGGCCAACCACCTCCAGATGGTGAACTCGAAGGCTAACCACCTCGAGAGGGTCAAATCGTCAAAGGTTAGTCACCTTCAAAGACTAAAGGTTCATTACCCATAAATAGACGTGCATTCGGTTAAACTTCAAAGAAATCCTTATTATTGGGATTCCCGAAGTATACATTTCATTCATCCCGAAATAACACTTCCGGATAACGATTTCACTGACTTTGAAGTATATTTACAAAAGAGTACTTCGAAGTCGTATTATTACATCTCCATATGTCACCTTCAAGTGACAGATATGGAATTACACTTTTCCTTCATTAACTTTAAGGTATCATCACAAAGGAATATTTCGAAGTCACATTCTCTCTCTATACGTTACCCTCGAGTGACAATTTTAGGTTCAATTTATTGATTTTTGAAGTATCCTTACAAAGGGATACTTCGAAGTCATGTTCTTACCTCTCCATATGTCGCATTCAAGTGGCAGTTACGAATTTGTAGGACTCAATTATACACTTTACTTAAGAGTATTTCAACGGACAAAAGCAGGTTGTTACCCTCGAATGCACTCTTAAATACATTCAAACTATAAAGTAGAGTTCAAAGTCACTTTGATTTATCATTAGGAGTTGACTTCGAATGACATATCATATTATATATGCCTACTTCGAATAAAATCCTCATGGATGGTACTTCAGAGGCATATCTTTATTCCCGAGAATGAGATATTTGTACTTCGAGGTCTCTTTTAAAGAAGTTGTAGAATGACATATGTACTTCTGATTTCATTAAGTCAAAGGCACTCGAGTTGGTCGAGTAAACTCTAAACTTCAAAAGGGCCTAGATAACTTCCTTACAAGGACTATTGATCATGAAAACGAGTTTCCTACTGAGAAATCTAACTCTGAAATCTCTATATGGGTAATTCGAGAATACACTGGTCACCTTGTGATGTATAGTTATCCTAACGTCCTTCGAAGGCAGATAGCCGCCAAAAGAGATTCCTTCGTGATAAACGAAGTAGAAGACGATGTGACATTCAATAGGCTCCTTCAAATGATTGGAATGAATTCCTTGCAGCACGTGATAAAACATCAGTTACTTATAATATCTGTTGTATAACTTATCTAAAGGGTTTTTTTTTTTATCTGAAATGACGGCAAGAATGTAAACATTGCTTTTAGATCGTTATGCATGCTACACGTGTCGTTTAATCCGTGTTCTTCTAGATCTAAAGCAACCTATCACAGAGCAAGTTTGTAGATTCGAAGCGACTCATCTCTCTTTCTAGAAATAATTTAGGCGCGTTGAAATACATGTGGCATTTGAGATATGTTCTGATGCATGGGGATATTTGCAAGCTCCTCGCTGGACACTTGTACTAATTTAAGAGGATAGCTTCCCTATAAATAGCAGAACGTATCTTCCATTAAAGAGGATCTTCTTAAATTCTGGGAGAAGTTGAATCTCTGAGAAATTCAAAAGGTAGAAGACAACAGTGACTAAAGACATTGAAAGAGAGAGGGGATAGTCAGTCATATATACGTGTATTCTTCCATACATGATATAGACTTCGGGTCATTCGAACATTGAGATTTTCTTGTTCTGAGATATGCGTTCTAACTGACTTACAATTATTTCAACATCTTTCCCCTTTTTGTCTCTTCTCTTTGTCTTACTCACATGTCATGTTTGTGAAAAAACACAATTAATAAAATGACTGTGCGACGGTTTAGACTATCTTGAGACATACTCCCTGAACTTATTTCTCTGAAAACATTGTTGTATTGGCTATTTATATTATTTGTCAAGGATATAGTGTACATTACAAATCCCGCATCAACCGCATAACATATTAGAATTGCAACGAGAATATTTAGACAAGGTAGAAACATCTGATTTGCAAATAAAGTTAATGCAACTTCATTAAAATAATGAGTGACATTTGATCAAAGCTCATAATTGATACAGATGTGAGGTCCACCCCTCGATATTTGTGCCAATCGGGTGTTTCACTACAAGTTCTCATGAAATATATAATAGCATTTTAAAGAATATAAAGCATGAGTTACTGTCATCAATGGTTAACTGTACTGGCCAGCTCCCACCATTATTTTTTATAATATCAATAATCAATAATAATACCAATAATGCCTACTTCAAGCCAATCATAAATAATTAGATGGTGTTTGGTCTTGCAGGGAAAAAGAGAAGAAATCTGACTGCTATTGTTTGGACCTTGCCAGCAATAATTCCATGCCCAATGCACGCTCTACTCCTAATTCTCACTTGTGTGCAGCATCAGCTTTACGACCAACAAAATAATGTGAAGCTTCACTTGTCACTTTGAACCGAAACCAAACCACTTTGCCAAGAAAGTTTTGTTCTTTCCACGTGAGGTGGATTCGGCTGTTGCTGCAGAAGCAGGAGTTGGAGATGCTTTCGACTTGCCTGCAAGCAAACGGAATTGTTGTTGAAATCAATCTCAATTTTTTTGTTCCACATAAATATTTGATGAGAAGATATCTTGGAAGGAAAGAAAAAAAAAATCAACTTCTGGGTAATCTTCAACATGATCTTTCCTCGTTTTAATTTGAGTATTTATAAGTTGAGCAATACATTCATGATCATGGGATATGAGTTGATTTCTGTCCACCGGAATCGTCACCACAATGTAACAGTAAAACTAAAAGGGAGAAAGGGCAGTGAATTACCTAATTTTTGCGATAGAGCATTAGCATTTACGCCTTTTGCATCACCAAATTTCTTCTCTGGAGTTCGTGCAATAGTTTCACGGTTGGTAGAGGTTGATTTTCTTGCTGAAACCTTATGCTCTGCCACCGGTGCACCGTTTTCATTACCACCACCTATAATTGACAACAGAAGTGAATATGCATTTTTTTTTCTGATCATGAGCAACATATTTGTTAATATAAATGAATTTTCTAATGGGAAAGAACAAATACCCATACTGGTTCTTAATCTTACCTGTAATGACGAAATGCTGATCATTAGTTTGTCAAAAACATTGTTTTGGAAGTCAAAGAATTCTAGTACAGCGGGTTATATTTTAAAATTATTTATAGCCATGTTAAGGAGTACATTAAATATAGGTAGATCCTAACAACAGTTTAATAGTTTGCAAGCTCGAGAAGAGTAGCAAGACAACTACTTTAATCCATGCTCGATAGTTAATCAGAAAACCACTAATGGTTGTGAAAACCATAGTGTGATCCGGACGTTCATGTGGTGCAAGTACCGGGAATTGGTCTTAGCTAGATCTCCTAGCTCTTAACCTAAGCAGATGACTATAGCCATTGAATCTATAATACTAATGTAACAATATTCTGAACTCTGTCGATTAAGGGCCGCAGAAAATCCAGTAACTCATTCCTCTTAAAGCACCATAATTAAGAAAAACAACACTAGGGATGTGTTTGGTTAGTTGAAAAAGGATAGAAAGGAAAGTAAAAGAGCACTTTCCTTTCCTTTCTATCATTTCCCCTTCATTTTAAGAGGAAAAGTTTGAGGGGATTTTCACTAAAAATGGGACACTTTTGGAAAAGTACTTTTAATGGGTCCACGTTTTCCAATGAAGCAAACGCACAGATTTCGTTGGAAAGTTGCTTTTCCTTTCATTTCCTACAGATTTCTACAAACCAAACAAAGACCAAAGAAAAACTCGAGAGTAATTCGAAGCTGAAAAAACCAGAAAATTGGTGAAAAGTCATGCACGTTTAATTTTACTGTTCATTGAATAGATTTACTCTATGCATACCAGATAATATTCCACATTATTCAAGCCAAATAAAACAATGCAGTCTTTATGTACTCAAGGAGGATGAAAAATCAGCTTACTGCCATTAGGAGGCTTCCCATAGTTGTGCTGTAAAGCTTCTAGAAAAGAACAATCCCGCTGATCTTGCATCACTGATTAGGAGCCAAACAATGGAATGTTTCAGTTCATGATGATCACCAAGAGAAAGGGGATTTTTTTTGAAATTACTACACAGAAAAATTGGAAAACGGAAACCATACATTGATCAAAAAGAGCATTTCTGTAATTGGGGGCAGATCCAACCAAAAGCAACTGTACTGCTTCTGCATCTCTTGTCATAGATAACGCACTAGACACGTTCAAATTTTGTGTATCTAACAGAATACCTGCAAGCTGAAACAGAGGAAACGCGTATGAGCCAATTATACATTTAAGATAATCATAAAGGAGGTTTTAGCATACAAAAATACTAAAGAACATAGGGAAACAAGATAAAATAGTGAAAAATAAATAATTACCAGAAGCTTTTTCACAGCAGAGATCTGAAGTAGATCATAGGCATCTTCACAATAATTATCCGTAAGAATGGTGCACTGAGATCCAACCTAGTCAAGCAACCAAAGAAATGTACCGAGAAGAGGTAGAAGCAATATGATGAGTTAGCATCTGTGCTAGTTATTCATGTCCATATAAACTACAGGTATACCGCTAGTTTATTTCAAATTATTTGTGATCAATAAATTCAAACCTCGCCATTTGTTTTAAGGACGTCTTGGCCAATCACCAGGATACTTAATTGCTTGGCCATCATTAGATTCTCCAAATCCACCTGATTTTAGATTGCAACAAAATCAAGTCAGCAAGCGTCTGAAACTGTTTTCACTGCCTGAAAAAGTTCAAACATTTTTTTTTGGGTGACGTGGAACCCCTGATCCCACTTAGTGGGGACAGGGTAAAACCCCGGAAACATGACCCCATCAACATGGACCATATATCAGGTAAGCCCGGGGATTCAAACAGCAATGATAGCATGAAAATGGATGCCATCTTATAAATATATTACGCCATATGCATTCCACAAATCGAAATTTAAACAAAATAAAGTCAAAATCAGCATTTCTGCTGTTCCAAGGAAGGGAAAATAAAGTTACTATAGAAGGTTTGTTAGTGAGCTTTAGAGACATTAACTGGCATGACAAATTTGTTGCACTTGGACAAACCTCAGTCTAATTTAAATGCAATGATCATCCTATTGCAAAACTGTAATCTAAGGTCCCACTAAAATAAGAAAAAAAAAAAAAAAAAAGTCCACACAGAATATATAAATTTGTGTGGGTTGCCATTATGTTACTAGGTCCATGAGCGAAATGATCCCAGGAAACTTCAACTATAGTGAAGATTAGAAGTACGGGATCTATCCGCCGTCCTGCAACCTAAGTCTTAGGTAGGATCTCAAATCAAAACCCAAACCAACTAGAAACAGAAGATACTATTCCTAGTCCAACCCCAAAAAAATCAAATTACAAACGTTCCAATCTTCTCCCAACATCCTCCACCCACACCCACCAAGACCTTCTGGTGGCTGTATTATTAACTGAAAGGGAGTATGTAGGAGTAAGTGATGGAATTCGAGACACAAATGCAAAATATCCAAAGTACAAATAACAGATGGAAGGGAATAAGGTAGCAATTTCTGTTATGAACGTGAGGGAATCCCCATCATTATAGATGCCAAGATTTTGAAAAAGGCCACGAATAAATTATTTTCGTAAATTATTTTACAGGGGTATCCTCATAATATATATATATATATATGAACCCACCGGAGCCCTAGCGAAAGCGAGTCTTCATAGGGTAATTGTCACTGCTTATGGACCTGAACCTGGGTGATCTATCCATGAACAGGATGAAGCTTGGGCGTTTTTGTTTCCAAATATCCAACTGACCAAATAATTCTTTATAACATACTATTTTTATTTGACAAATAAGCCAGCGGTCGTTGACCATATATATATATATATATTCTTCGGGTGAAAATCCTCATACTAAATGCAATCTCTGGTTTTGACATAATTTTTTCTTTATCTTCACAGATACAACATCTGAACAAATTCCCTAACTACATTCTAATTCTTTGGCTCAATTCATGAATTCTCCGTTCTCCATTTCAGTCCTCCTGAACATCTATAGCTAGCAACCCCATTTCTGTAGTAAGATTGTTGCATTTAACCTCACATAGGTTACAATTCTCTGATTGACCTTAAATTTTCTAAATATTTGATGTTCCATTAACGAGATATCGCCAAAAATTAAGATAATGTAGAGATCAAAGCTGAGTAAGGATCAAAACTGCAGAGGATTGAACAGATTTACAAAATAAATAATGTAGAGAGAGAGATTACCTCATCGGAGAAGAGCAAGGCGGTAGCATCAACGCCGACATGTTGGAGTAGCCAAGCAGCTTGCTTTTGCTTCCACATGCCTCCTCTCCTCATACTCATAACAGGCACCACCACATAATCCACTCCATCATCTTCTTCCTTATGTTCCTTAATTCTCTTCTGTAAGAGCCACGCGTAGCAAGTCGCCGCCACCATAGAACTCGTACCTGTAATATACCGAAATTGAAGAGGTCTGTAGAATAACCGGAACTTTTTGAACGAATTGGAAAAAGAAATCGACAGAACTAACTGTTTGAAGATCCGGAGAGCACGATTTTGGCCTTGGAAGAGGTTTCTCCGTCGGAGATCTTCCTGATCTTCGATCTTTGTTCTTTGAGAAATCCATTTAGATCTCGAGCACCGTCTTCCCCTTCTTTGGACCTTCCAGTGGTTTCTTGCCTCGATGATATCTTGTCAAGCGAACAGGTTGAGGATGATATTGATCGCCGGTGTGCCGACTCAATGAGGTTTCTCGGCGGTGAGAGTACAGGATTATCCGCCGGAGAGCAGGTCGCCGATGAGATCGATCTCCGCAGGGCCGAATCTATAAGATTCTTCGGCGGAGATAGAACTTGATTGTCCGGCAATGTCGCCGGAGTCCTAAACGTCCTCCTCGAAGAAGTAATTGGATTCCCGGCCGGTTGTGTTGCCGAGGAATCGTTTTGGAATCGCGATTTACGATTAAGTGGCTGCCTAGGTGGCTTGGCCAGGACCGTCGAATCTCGGTCGGAGTCCGTCTGATCATCTTCAGAGGAGTCTTGATGTGGCTGACGTTGTTGATGTCCTTGTTTGGAATCTGACGTTGTGTTGGCAGATCTGAGAATGCTGGAGAACCATTTCTGGACTGTCGAAGCAGGGGATATATCAGCTACTGGCTCGACGAAGCTTAAGCTTTCCGAATTGTTGCGACTGTGTTTTGCTGACTTCGAAAGGATTTCTCCGCTAAAGCCTTCTACAGATCTTTGCCTGCATTTAAATTTTTATTTTAACCTTTTATAAATTTTCTTTCACTTTACTCGCCCGATGTGTCCGCCCACTATTTGTTAAAATTGGATTCATGTGGGCCCCACCTCTATAGCCAATTAGGCGATTGCTGCTTAGGCTGCGTTTGTCCGGCTTATATTAGTGCTTGTTTCAGCTTCTAGCTTACTAAGGCTGCGTTTTGCGAAGCTTGTATAAGTGTTTATTTCAGCTTATAGCTTATTAAAACACTTTTTTATATAAAGATTGCGTTTTGACGGGCTTATATAAGTGTTTATTTCAGCTTATAACTTATTAAAGAACTTTTAAAAATTAAAAGTGTGTTTGCTAATACCTAATGGGCAAGTGCATACCCATGGCCAGTAGAAAAAGGCTACCTATAAGGAGGTTCTCTTGCACTTGTGCGGGAAGTTATTTCTAAATTTTAAGGTTGCTTTCGGCCCGCCTTGTGTTTATGGATAGACACTCGTTGGATAAGCTGCTCAATGGGAGCATTTATCCACATTAACAATAAACTGCTTATTTGAAGAAAATAACATTTGATAAATACATTTATTTAAGTGCTTATGAAAGTTTAAGAGTAAAATAGGTATTATAAAAATATTGTTAAAGTTTTAAAAATAACATTTATTTAAGTGCTTATAAAAGTTTAGGGGTAAAATAATTATTTTAAAAATATCACTAAAATTGTGAAATAGGCTTAACACAGAGCTTGGAAGAAGCTGCTCCTCTAGTACTTATGCGTTAGCACTTAGCCATAAGCGCTAACTGCTGCTCTAGTGCTTATGTGTTAGCACTTAGCCATAAGCGCTACCAAACACATATTTAATTTTAAAAAGTGCTTATATAAGTTATAAGCTGCAATAAGTACTTGCAGCCTAATAATATTTTCATAATACATATTTTACTCCTAAACTTTCAAATGCCCTTAAATAAATGGTATTTCTAAACTTTATTAATATTGTCATGATACCTATTTTATCCCTAAACTTTTATAAGCATTTAAATAAATATATTTACCATACGTTATTTTCTTTAAGTAAGCAGTTTATTTTTGCTATAGATAAGGGCTCCCATTGAGCCACTTATCCAACAAGTGCTTATCCAAAAGCACAAGCCTTTGCAAACGCAGCCTAAGTCCCGCAAATCTTGAACTAAGTAATAAAATCAGCACCGTCCATCCAGAAACTTATTACGATAGGACCGAATATTGGTTTAGTAGGATGACATAGACATACCTTCTGGCAGACCTGGATAGTGGGTCTCTTCGATCAAGCGCAGAGAAGGATTCTCTGGGGTGAGCAGCAGCGAACCTAGGTGAACCAGCTAGTCGAGAGGGCGAGTCGCACCTGGAAGGAGAAGAAGCCACCATGCGCTTGGCTTCTTCCAGCCACTCGTGTGTTAACTTGCTGTTAGTAGTGTTCCTAGTGCTATCATAGTAGTCGTCGTCGCCGTCGTCATCCGTCGTCATATCTCTTTCACCTGGAACGTTATATGCTTTGCGTTCCGTGTTTGCAGTTCCGAAGAACCAGTCGTTCATGAGGTCAGGAAGGTCTGGAACTGGCTCAGCTGGTCCACTCGGTCTCTGATTCTCTGCCAGCTTCTTCCGCAGGCTTGCAGACCCTTTGCCTCCCTCTCTTGACGGCTCTTTCTTGAATCTCCTATCCATGGCTTCGGCTAGAGAGAGAGAGATTGGAGATTTTGGGGTGAGACTGAGAACACGAGGGGTTTATGCTTTATAGTTTATTGGTATAAGTAGTGACAAAATCAGAGAAGGAGACGATAGAACGTTGTTACTATGTAAGCCGGCTTTCGGCTGCTCTGTCTTTTTGTACAAGTATATTTGTCTATACTGTTGGGGTGGCAACGGGCTGGGTTTGGGCGGGCTCGGGTCTGACCACCTCAATATAATATTATTTATGTTAGTCCCAGCTTGGCCCGGTTCAAAGGTGTAAGCCTGAGTCCGATGTATTTACAATACATCAAGCTCAAACCCGGTTCAACCCGGCCCTACAATTCAAATGGGTTAGTTTCTAAAATTAAAAAATTATAAATTACAATGATATTTCATAAATATATATAAAAACAAACTAAAAGTTTTGAGATTTATAATATGTTAATTTATAAAATAGTATGATTATGTAATGAAAGTAATACATATAATAAAATATTTATATGTATAAAATACAAAAACAATTAGTAATTACATGTAATGCATAAGTCAAGCCGAGTCGGCTCGGGCTGATTTAATATAAATCCAAACTCGGCTCGAAAATCTAATCCCTATGGACCACCTACTCTTGCCCAAGCCTGCTCAATCATTGGGCAAGGTTAATCGGGCCAGGCGAGTCACCCGGTCCCTTGCCACTAAGGTACTGTATCGTCTTTGACAGACTAACGAAAGCTGTCTGATCAATAATGAAACTTGATTTGGAATAGTTTAGTCGGTGTACTTAATTTTGGGTAATTCACATTAGAATTTAGGGAAAGGTACACTTTGATCCCCTTGAGGTTTTTGATATATATGAAATATATATTAGGGCCAGGCGAATCTATCCCTCATTCAATTCCTGAGTGTAACAATGTTAGGGATTTGCTAAAAGTCATTAATGAACAATTCGAATCTTCGAATAAGGCCTTAGCAAACACCCTTATGGCAAAGTTACCATCCATGAAGCTCACCAGTGTCCGAGGTGTGCGTGAGTACATCATGAGGATGAGGGACATAGCGGCTCAACTGAAGTCTCTTGAGATTGAGATGTCCGAGTCTTTCTTGGTGCAC
>JAUPMG010132747.1:0-11447 GCA_031762675.1 Pachysandra terminalis
TTTTAAATGGTATACACTTGAGCCATAAGTTTGAGTACTTAACTTTAATTGAATATTTTGTTTTTATTTTGATTCTTTTTCTTTTTTTCTTTTCTTAAAAAACTCAATGAATTCTGCACTCTAACAAAAGAGTATTTCCACTTAACCGATTGAGAGACCTTCCAGTTGATAGAAGAGCATTTGCAAGAGAAGAGGGCTGAATTTTGGTATTTATGAAAGTAACTTAGATAAGAAAGAGAGTGGCTCTATCACTTATTCAAAGTCAGATTGAGGAACGAAGCATCGCTCAAAGCACCTTACTAAGGCAGGTCCCAGTTGCATACACTCCTTGATCGCTTATGAAAAGAATAGCACTCTGGTTCCCAAATCAAGAGAAAAGCCCCCCGATTTTATTGAAATACAGTCTGTAATTTAAACAATTCTTCCATCCTGTTCTTTGTTAGATAGGATTGTATGTCATAGTAAAGTAGGGCATGCGTGAGCATTAAGTAATTTGAGTATTTATGATGGGTGTTGTATCATGTTCCGCACTTCCGGTTTGTTACCAAACCACTTGTATATTATGGTATAATGAATAATATTTCATATTGGCTGACACCAATTTTAATAAAAAAATACATACAAGAAATTGTATGCCATAAATTTGATCTGAGATAAACACAATTATCAGTTCTAAGCGATTTTGTCCAATTCTAGATCTGTAATTTATCTCTCATTCATGAAGTTCCCAATAAAACTAATTACAAATAATCCTTATTAATGGAAGAGGGAGACTAAAAAATACCTTGTGAAAATTTGTGTTTAACTAAAGAGACTTATGTGCACACTGAGAATATAATTGTAACTTCTAATATACACTGAGAATATAATTGTAACTTCTAATATTGACATATTATGTATAAAATTTCAAAAAAACTTTAATTACAAAGCCATAAAAAAATTATTATTTTTAATAATTATTATTACAGTCGCCAAATACTTATACTTCATAGACAATGTTCTTTACATTTATATTTTATTTCAATAGCTATTACTGTTTTCATATACTAATTTCTTATTAGATAAATCATTTTTAACCAAGTTAATATACCCCAAGAAATAACAGTCATCCAATTACACAAATGCCTTCATACCACAACTGTAACGAATCAATGTAACTTTAAAAAAAAAAAAAAAAAATGCATGTATATAGATACTAGAATCATAACTCAAGTGCAATGAGAGTATGCTATATTTATTGCTTAGAAGCATTTGGAAAAATATAAAAAATATTAAAAAACAAAATTATGAAACAAGAAAAAATTGAGTGCTCAAATACACAAAAATTTTAACATGAAAACAAAACAAAAATAGTATTCAATTTTTTTATTAAACTATTTTTCTTTATTCGATATGCTAATAGTGCTAACATGGAAAATAAATAAATATAAAAAAAAAATCATCTATTACTAAAACCACCTTTAAAATATTCTCATTTTAATTTTTATTCCACGTGCAACGCACGTGCATTATTACTAGTATATTAGAAAAACTAATACAATAAAGTTATTTAAAACATTGTCTACAAATATAGTTACTAAAAATTAAATATTTTGTTAAAGATAATAGGTGTGAGAATATGATTTTATAGGTTAACTAATATACTAAAAATAAGATAATTGTGTGTGTATAATTATAATGTTTTTAAAAAATAAAAAATATATAATCTTATTTAATAGATAGAACGTAGGAGAATTCGAGATATCTAAATCTATATAGCGTAGGAGAATTTGAGATAAGAGTCCTTAGAGATAATAAGATTAATTAGTGAAAATTTAAAGTTTAATAATTTTTACTTATTAAAAATTAATTTTATGTCCGGAGTTCAGACATGATTTATATTCACCTATATCCAACTATTTAACAAGATAAATTAATTAATATTCGGTTATAAAAATCTTTTGAAACTAAAGAATAAGTTTATGTTGTTTATTTGAATAATATTTTGGTAAAATATATTATACTATAACTATATATGATTTTTTATTATTATAAAATAAATATTAATTATGCAAATCTTTTGAAAATAAAGAACTTAGTTACAGTCCAGCATTCATCTCACGCGCATTGCGCATGCCTTTCCACTAGTAATAACAATAATACCAGAAAGGTGATATTTTTTACAAATAACAAAATTTGAAGGGAGGATATTATAGGGGTGTCAACTTGTGCGGACTAACTCATGGCCCATTCATCCCAAAGTAACTTTTGGGTAGGTTCAGCCTATGTTTTTAGGGTTTGAACTGGGCTTGGGCTCATTCTAAAGTTCATATTATATTTTGGGCCGGGCTTAGACCTCTCTTCATCCAACACGATAGAGCTTGATCCTATCATCTTTATTCTATTAAATAAGAAATCCTTAATCTAGTAGAACTATTTCTTTGTACAATTTTCTATTTTTTTTTTTTAAGTTACCATAGCATATGCACCATTATTAATCACAGGGTTAGGTTTGGGCTCCAAAGATAAGACCGTGAATGGGCCTTGGATGGGCTAAGAGCCTAGGACCTATTTCTTTATTATAGGACTGGGTTGGGACCGAGCATGATCCAGCCCAATTCGACCTATTGACACTCCTAGGTTAATATTAACAATACGAGGCAAGGTTTCAAGGATCAGACCGATCCGGTCCGTATTGGGTCTGTTAGGACCGGTCCGATCCCAAGCCACGATACAATAGATGTATCGCAAGGCTTTGGATCGAACCGATCCAGTCGATACCGATACGGACCAACCAGTACAACTGATCCAATCGATTCATTTTTTTTTTTTAATTTATAAATTAAACGGTCCAGACCGATATCGATCTGGATCAGTCCAATACCGACCGGTTTCGATTGGTATCGACGGTCCGACAACCGATACAGCCGGTCCGGCATTCATACAGGTACGATCGGCGGTCCCGCGACCAGTCCGCGGATTCCCTCCTTTATAAGGAAAATGAGGAATACAAAAGTCTGCTGGCTATGGGTCAATTCAAATTTCAAAGTTGAAAACCCAAACCAAAAAAAAAAACGATTGATGACTACTCAGTGGAGTGTAAAGTTTTTCTTTCTTTTTTTTTTTTTTTTGTTAAGAATAAAGTCTCTCTCTCTCTCTCTCTCTCAACCGTCAGTACTCAAAACCCCCGTGCTGTCTTTTCCTTTTATTTTCGCTTTCTCGCTTTTCTCGACTACAATTCCAAAACCCCCTTGACACGCTCTCTCTCTCTCTCTCTCTCATCATTTGAAAAGAAGAGAGGGAGTGCCTGTGAGGCTGTGACTCTCAAAGTCTTTTATTTCAATTCAAGCTTTCTGTGTAACAATCCCTCAATTTGCATTCAAACGAAGAAAGGAAGAGAAAAACAAATGGAGGAAGAATCTTCAGTCATTAACGTTAAGGGGATTCCGACGTACGGTGGGAAGTATGTCCAGTACAACGTTTTGGGAAACCTTTTCGATGTCTCCGCCAAGTACGTCCCTCCGATACAACCAGTTGGCCGTGGAGCTTACGGCATCGTTTGGTAATAGTTTTGCTTTTTTTTCCTTTCAGAATCCTTTCTACAATCTGAAAATCGCCTTCTCTTTTGGTTAATTGCTGTTGTTTTCTCAATTCATGCTGAAATACTTGTTTGCTTGGTAGATTGGATAAAAAGGGTTTTGTTCTTTTTCTATAATTTCGTAGTTAAAAGGATGCTATGGGTTTTGTCTAGTTCCTGATTTTCTGTTCTGGGTATAGTTTATTATGGAATAAGAATTTTAAAATTGTTGAATTTGTAAGTCCGAATATGATGAGGACAGCTCTGGATTCACTGATTTGAAGCTACTGATCATCTGATTAGTCCCTCTTTCAGATGGTTTATTAAATTATGGTTAAGGTTTCTGTAATTTAATAAGCAATTATACTCTTTTGGGATAACCAATTAATACATTCCAAAGGTTTTTAGCTCTCCGGTGAAGCATGGTGTGTGCTCGTTATCATTGAAATTGCACTGTAAGGTAGTTTAGTGCACTGAAGATATGTAATATATACATTTATGTGTGTATGTGATTCTGTAATTTTGGTTTTTTTTAAGATTGTGATTTTCTTTCTACCCTATTTTAATTTTTCTGATCCGAGGTCGTTTTAATTTGTCTTATGACAGTTGTGCGACGAATTCTGAGACAAAAGAAGAGGTTGCAATCAAAAAAATTGGGAATGCTTTTGATAATAGGATTGATGCCAAAAGAACACTCCGCGAGATCAAACTTCTTTGCCATATGGATCATGAAAATGTATTTACGATTCATATTTAATGGAGTTATATTGTGATTTTGGTTGTGTCTTACTATCGCGTATGACCTAATATGTTGGCCATTATGCTAGTGCAGGTCGTTAAAATTAAGGACATCATTCAACCGCCACAGAGGGAGAACTTCAATGACGTGTATATTGTGTATGAACTAATGGATACTGATCTACACCAGATTATACGCTCTACCCAGCAATTGACAGATGATCATTGTCAAGTAAGTTGTTCATGTATTTTATTTTAATTTTGGTTTTATAACAAACAAATATAACACCACTAATGACTTTGATTTGTCAGCCAGAAAGAGTATCACAAACAAAAAGTCCTTTTGGTTAATCTCATAAATTAAAACAATAAGAGAGGCAAGTTTGAAGTGCTTTCTGTGTCAACAATATATATCTTTCAGTTGCTTCATAGAATGTAGAAAATTGAGATTAATATGTTCGAATTCACAAGTGGAATTTTAAATTGGAGTATCTGATTTTGTTTTATACACCAATGACCAAGAAAAAATGGTTGATGCATACCTCATGAACTTCACTATGTAAAAATACCATCACTTTGAAGTACAAAGGGTTAATACATCCCCTGAATTTTAGATGCATGGTTTGTGATTTTGGAAGCTCTCTTTGGAGATTAAGGGCCTGTTTGGCTTACCTTCCTACAAATGGAAGGACGTCAATGTGAAAGGCTTTGTTCAAAAGGGATTTGAGTCAAGCCATTGGTTAAAAATTATGTTTGGTGAGAAATATTATATAAAAGGATGCTCATGTACAGAATTTTAGGCTCAGATGGATATTGTTGTCTTTTTGAAGAATGTGTAATAGAAAAGAAAAGGTAGTTTTGTCATTTTCAAATTTTTACTTAAATTTAGAACATGGCTAGCTGCTTCCTGCAAACGCAGTTTTTAAAAGCAGCCCCATACCTGCTTCACCAAAATCGGCTTCTTGAAAAAGCGCTTCCATCCAAGGCAGCTTTTAGAAGTGTCACCAAACACCCAAGCATTGAGAAGGAAGCCCTTTTAGGTCTATGAAGAGCATCCTCTGCCCTTAGGACGCTACGTCAAGCGGGGCCTAAATGTCTTTTCTTTCGTTGATCTTCCGTAGAAGGTTTTGATTGTCCATTTTTTTTTTTTTTATCATTTCAATTAATTAGACTACACAATATCCCCTCCTCATTCTTCTTTACAAAATGCTCATTCGGTTCAATGTGCATAGAATGATATGTGGCCAGATTACTTGGATCACCCTAGATCGTCAAACTAGGTGATTGCTGAAGTTGTTCAACATCTGATGTAGTCCTTTAATAATTCTACATATGTTGCTTTACAGTGTTGTAAGATGTCTTCCTAAGTAAAGGGCCTGAAAATCAGCCTTCTATGATTAGTCTTCTCAATCAAAACTTTAACTATTGATTTGAGTTTATTAAGAAAACCTCTCTGTGGTTTTGATACTTACGTCATTAAGAATGGTGGTTTCTACATATCTAACAAATTTTTCTACTAAACTAATATTTGAGTCATGAAACTTCTATCCACTTGATGACATTTGGAGAGAGATTTATAATATCAATGTTTGTGCTTATTATATGAAATAGGGGGAGAATGTAGATTGGTTTTGGATTGTAAATGAATAATAGTTTAAAATATCATGTTTATTTGTTCTTCGCAGTATTTTCTGTATCAGTTGCTAAGAGGACTAAAGTATGTACACTCTGCAAATGTGTTGCACCGTGATTTGAAGCCAAGCAACTTGCTTCTCAATGCAAATTGTGACCTCAAGATTTGTGATTTTGGGCTTGCAAGAACTACATCAGAAACAGATTTCATGACTGAGTATGTCGTTACACGGTGGTATCGAGCCCCTGAATTGCTCCTCAACTGTTCAGAATATACTGCAGCCATTGATATTTGGTCAGTTGGTTGCATTCTTATGGAGATTATCAAAAGGGAGCCATTATTTCCTGGTAAAGACTATGTGCAACAATTGAAGCTTATAACCGAGGTTTGTGTCCATCTCTACTTATATCCTTTTCAATTTTCATAGTTAAGATGTAGTATGAACCGACTGATGGAACATCAGAAATCATGGAACATATTTAGCCCAATGTTTTAAACGCGAAGGCATGAGACAAGAACTTTTGCTTGCCCAAAGCGTGCGGCGTAAGCCTTGAGACTTGAGGTGTGAGCCTTACGAGAATACCTTTTGTAGATACATAAATAATAAAATATAAATTATTTTTATATAAATATAAAATAAATTAAATAACAATTGATATTCATGTCATGATAAATTACTAAAATGAACATTTAAAATAAAATTAGTAATGCTTTTTTAATTAGCTAGGTTGGTTAGTCTCATTTTGTAGTTAAAACCTTGGTTTTCCTTGATAAATTCAGAATTGAATCAAGCGTATGCTTTTTTCTACTTTGAGACACAAGGCTCACTTCTCATGAGCAACTTGCGCCTCAAGGCGTTTTTGCAACGCCTTACCTTGAGGCGCTCCTCGAGGCCTATGCTTCAAACGCCTTTGAAAACACCGATTTAGTCTATGAAGGGTCCATCATACGGTTCTTATGATATTTTTATATCCCAACTACGTGGATATGCACAATGAATCACAATAATTGATCTAGAGATGATGGCATCTACAATACTCAAAAGACAGTAGATTTACCTGTTAACAAGTTCTAGGTTAATAGTACACTTATGATTCTCCTTCTAAACAGTTATTAGGTTCACCAGAAGATTCAGACCTTGGATTCCTAAGAAGCGATAATGCTCGGAAGTATGTTAAGCAGCTCCAATGGGTTCCAAAGCAATCGTTTTCTCGGAAATTCCCCATGGTGTCACCTGCAGCCATCGATCTTGCAGAGAAAATGCTAGTTTTTGATCCATGTAAACGCATAACAGGTACGTCTCTTAGTGGCCCTTGAGCTTTGTGCCATTTGGTTTCTGTAATTTTTTTTTTCTTTCTAATGAATATGTTTCTTCTGCTCCATTTGTGTATGAAGTTGATGAAGCATTGAATCATCCATATTTATCGAGCCTCCATGAGATCAACGAGGAGCCCACTTGTCCACATCCTTTCAAATTTGATTTCGAGCAATCATCCTTAAATGAAGAAGACATAAAGGAGCTTATATGGAGGGAGTCTCTGAACTTCAATCCAGATAAAATGGAGGATTAGTGTATGGCTCTTCTAATGGCTCCTTACTTCGTTTCTCTTGCCTAATTTCTTTGGAGTCCTAATTGAGATATTTATATTTTTGGCTTGAAAGGTGAGTCTAACATATGTTAATTGGATTTCTGTATAAGCAGAGTGGATATGGAGATAGGTTCTCCCTTCTCACTTGGTTGAATCATGTAAGATCCCATAATATGGGAAAATAAGTGGGTTCTGCCTCTTGGTGCATCAAATACCCAAGACAGGTTGGTTTGTGGTGAAGAAGGTTTCAAGTTCTCGAAGCCTTCGTGACTCTTGGTTTTGTTCTGTATATTCTGGATTTGATATATGCCAATACAGATGAAAGAGACTTTGGTCTGTCGGCAATTTGCTATTTCCTTGTACTTGCTATTCTGTTGTTAGGATTTCCTGATGCTCTGTTCGCATGTCTAGGAGTTAAATGATATGTACCTAACATGAGGGATCTATGTCCTGCGAGTGAATGCAAAAATTATGTTGTATCTGCAGGCAAAAATCCTCATTAACTTCTGAGAAGGATTCAAAGACCTAAACCCACAAATTTCAGTATAAAAGCTTAGTAGAGCTTTAGCTCACTGGGGAGATCTAGTGATTGGCCCCATCCGTATCCCTTAATACTTTGCAGTGTGGTGTTGGTTCCACCTGCAAAACAAATCAGCTTCGATTGAGCTGACGGATTGCCGGAATACATTTGCCGTTGATTATCAGCTCAATTCTGCCCCCAACATGGCATCTCCGATGGTCACATTTGTATATTTTGAAAGCCACTGATACAGCATGGAAGGGGGGTTTAGTCTTGCTTGATACTTAAACCAAGCTCAACCCCTGCTTCTTTCTTCTAGGTGATGTTCAAAGGTGTTGAATAATAAATAGAATACATGTGTTGCTCAGAAAAGAAACGGCATCATTCTAAAATACTAAACCTTAAATCACGATCTTAGACTAAACTGCTACAAACTTCTATTAAAATGGGAGCACAAGGTGGGATGTTTATTCCTCAATTCTACAAATTATGAAGTAAAAGTTTTTATCTCAACACACAGGTATCTCTTGCCAGTATTAGTTTAGATGCCAAGTAAAACTGCTACCTAAAATATCGACGATCCTCCTCTAATACTGATAGGTAGAGGAAATTCTGCACAAAAAAATAATACTCTTATCGGCAGATAGGACAGGTATTGTGGAACGAGTAATAATACATCAGACACCAGGAAGTCCACACAACAGAAAGGGCAAAAAAAAAAAAAAAAAAACAGTTACTATATAGGTTATTTCCGAGGAGATATGAGATAGCTCTTTTGACAACAATTAATCAGATTACTGGGATATCTATCCTTCTTCAAAACTGATATTGGATAGATGGCAGCAAGTGAGAGTCATTCATATGCAGCAAGGACACAGACCAACACTTGCAAAATGTGTGTGGACCATACCCCACTCTCAAGATTATGCTTCAATGCCTGGTTCCTGAATGTGAATTGATGTTCTTGACAGGCTCGCTTCAAGCTCATCTAACTCATCAAAGTCTAGTTCATCACCATCATCTGGAAGCACTTCTTCAGCATCAGCATCAGCAGTTGAGGAACTTGGTCCCTCTGCAGCAGAATTGCTATGGACCTGAAGAATCGAACCAAAACATGAATATAAGCTGTTTAAAGTCGTCAATACCAAAAGAGCCAATTACAGCTAGTTGTGATCTAATGAGACATTTGTTAGCAGCAACAATGGAAGTGGAAAATGCGAGGGAAGACGGCCAACCAACATTTGATGTCCCAACTTGGAGATACTTGGATTCAAATTCTACATGGCACATCAGCGCAGTCTTAAAGAGGATCAAGGAGAAGACAAATAGAAAAGAAGAAAAGCATATAAATTGAATTCCTACGCCTCCGGATCCTATCCTGCTCACCAGAATGTGGACTCAAGGGATTCGAGCGTACCTAGCTAGCCCCTGGCTTTCACTCCAGTACCTGTGCATACGTGCTCCTCTACTGCCTACGCCTACGCTCACGAAAGACAGCCACTCACGATTCCATTTTCTTGCTCCTAGTGCAGGAATCCCTGCCTGAAGCCACTATCACCTATGCAGCGGTCATCACCTACCCTAATGCTCCTGCTCCGGACCTTATTGCCAGCTTCTAGCTTTCGCGCTTGCTATGCGCCAATCAACTGGAGGTGCCAGGCTTATATGTGCCAACTCCAACTGGGAAACTACTACCGCTTGGGCCTAAGCTCCTGAACCAGCAAGCAGAAGTAGCCACTCGAAGTCTCGAATCCCCCACTCCTAACCGGAAAAGTCTATTGATTTAGAAAATGATCCTGCGTTTGGGATCCCTCATAAAAACACTATCCACAAAGAATGTAAATGATTGTCATAGATCTGATTTGGATCAAAGAGCTCAATCTGACCAGATTGTATTTTCATGATATGTGGGTTCTATCTAAATCAACTTTTTTTAGTTGGCATCAGCAGTAAAGTCCTGTTAAGCCATTCCAGTATTACCAAAAGCCATGTCTTAATTCTACTTTTTTAGATAGCTACTATACACTAAATATGTGCAGCTACACCATACCAGCTTACCAAATATAATGTCTTGTTCACTTAGTGAAGCAGATTTTTTTTAATTACTTGCTCTTTCAAAATATGTGCAGCTACAGCATACCAGCTTACCAAAAACAATGTCTTGTTCACTTATTAGTGAAGCAGATTTTTTTTTTAATTACTTACTCTTTCAAAATAAAGCAAATATATATTCTTAATATGTTTTATATCTGATAATTTGTTTAGATTTCCATCAGTTTCTACATTAGTAAATTTAGCTATACACATCCTTGCTCCAATCAAGTTTTGTGCTAAAAGTAATTCCTTTTGTATCTTGCTTATAGTCTTGAGTTTTACTTTAGCAAATGTTTTATAACTGCAAATATAAAAGGCTGGGTTTTTTAAGGTAAGGGAAATGCACAAGGTTCAAATGACGTTCCAGTGCATGGAAAAAGTCTTCTTATGGTCAGCTCAAACTCTTTAAAACATTTTAAGATTCATTGATTTTTTTCAATGAAAGTGTTGAAATGCCAAAATTGCCCTCAAGTAAAGTTTTCTAAAATTTCAGTTTGGCCCAAATCCCTTTGCCCCATCTCTCCTTCACCCTCCTTCTTAAATCCTCTTCTCCTCCATTTGACACCGGCGACGCTCCAAATCTGACGTCCACACACCGGCGAATCGTGCTCCATCATTTTCAGGTAATCTCTCCATTTGTTTTCTTCTTCTCCCACTTCATCTTCTTCTTCACAATCAATCCACCACCTTCCCAAACCCAGAAAAATCACCACCGCCACCACCGTTCAATCATCTCAAATCTCTCCTTCAGCCCCATTCGCAACACCCTCTTCAATCCCAAAAAATAACCACCTCACTTGAACCCCAATCCCCTCACCATCGTTCAACCCCAATCCCCTCACTGTCCCATCACTATTGTTCAACCCATGTTGACCATTTGAGAACAAGCTCAAGCAATCCAGCAATCCAGGAACTCAAATCAAAGAAACTCCATTGCTGGGATTTCCATAGGTACGGTCTCAAATTTTTATTTTTATTTTTTTAATTCAATCAACACAGAAAGAAAGAGCTACGGTTTGAGAAGAATTCTAAATTTTCCTGTTGTGATGACTGAAGACAAGGAATTGTTATGCTAGTTTTATTTCAGATTATGTTGTTGCTGATATCCCTGAGAGGGAATTTGCATTTTCATTAAATTCTTTTGAACTTGGCTACTATAGAAATACCAATCTTCTTCCAGCAACCGGATTTCAAATTTTTCTCATCATATTATTTCTTTTCTTTTTGGCCGTCATATTTCTTTTCTTTTTGGCCGTCTTAGTGAGTTAATTTAGTTTGAATAGTTTACATATACATTCTTTACATGTTAAATTAGAT
>JAUPMG010132758.1:0-11446 GCA_031762675.1 Pachysandra terminalis
ACACAGATAATTCCAATAATTCATTCATATATTATAATTGGGAAAATAAAATACTTTCAAAGGTTCAGGTCATTACACAATCTTTCAAGATTGTGGGCCAGTAATCCCCATGCCTTCTTATTAACCATCTCATCTTAACGCCAGCTTGGTGGGCCCCGCAGATCCCTTCATATACGGCTGATTCAAATATCTCAAGACCATCCCGTCTGGACTTTTCCTATACGGTTCTCAGGTCATCATCACATACTTATTTAATGCGATTTTTAGCTTCTTGTCACTCCTCAAGTTTGGTGCCCTTACGTATTCCATGAGTGGGGTGTGCCAGTCATCAGGCTGTGCTTCAATTGCCATGATCACTAAGGATTTCATCATTCTTTTAATAGATGGCAAGGACCTTTTATGGACCGAAATGGTCCTTTCGTTCATCCCTTCTACCATTCTTAATCCTAATGCTATTTGAGCCATCTCGTTGGCCTCCTCATTATGTTGTCGTGGGCAATGGGATAATTTTACATCATCAAATTCCTCCATTAATTGGAAAGCAACAACATATAGTGGCATGAGCTACCAACTTAGGCATTTATACTTGCCCCCTAGCTGGTTGATCACTAATTATGAGTCTCCTCGAATTAACGCCTCTTTCGTGCCCATCTCCAGTAAAATTTCCATCCCTATTATCAGAGCTTCATACTCGGCCTGGTTGTTTGTGCAGGGGAATTCCAACTGGAAGGTGTGTTCCTGTCTTTTTCCTCCTGGGGGTATAATGATTATACCTGCCCCGCTTGCCGTTTCTGTCCTTGATCTATCAAAGACTAATGTCCATGGCAGTAGTCCCACCATGTTTGCTTCAGGTAGGATCACCAGAAGGATGGTCGGCCAAGAAATCTGCTACTGCTTGGCCTTTTATCGCTTTTTGAGAGATGTAGACAAACGTAAATTCTGATAATGCTAGGATCCATTTGTCTGTTCTTCCTCTCAAATATGGTTTACTTAGCATGTGTTTGATTATATCCGTTGGGGCAATTACTAATACTCTAGAAGCTATTAAGTAATGCCTCAACTTTATGGCCGTGTAGTATAATGTTAAGCAAAGCCTTTCAATGGCCGTGTACCTCTGTTCGACTGGTAGCAATAACCTTCTTAGGTAATATACCGCTTGCTCATGTTTTTGGTCGTTCTCTTGTGCTAAGAGAATTCCAATGGACTTTTCGACCGACGATATGTAAAGCTTTAATGGCATCCCCGTCTTTGGAGGGATTAGTACTGGAGGTTTTATAAAATATTCCCTGATGGCATCAAAAGCTTTTTGGTGTTGTTCTTCCCATCGGAATTCCTCTTCTTCTTTCAACCGTAACAAAGGAGAGATAGATACCAATTTACCAGCCGAATTAGAAATGAATCTCCTCAGAAAATTGATTTGCCCGAGGAATCTTTGCAATTGCTTTTTGTTGACCGGTGGCTTTGCATCAACAATAGCTTTTGCCTTGTTTTTATCTACCTCAATCCCTCTTTGATGTACTAAAAATCCCAAGAAATTCCCTGCCAATACACCAAATGCACATTTTAAGGGATTCATCTTCAGCTTGTGTTTTCGTATTCTTTCGAATGAGGCCCTCAAATCTTTGAGATGTTCTGTTACCTTTGCCAATTTCACCACTATGTCATTTATATATACTTCCATGTTTTTTCCAATCATATCGTGGAAAATACTATTCATTTTCCTTTGATACGTGGCTCCGGCATTTTTCAATCTGAACGGCATTACTACCCAACAATATAAGCCTGTTGCCCCCGGCCCTCGGAATGTAGTTTTTTCCACATCTTCGGCCTCTATGTTAATTTGATTGTAGCCGGAATGGCCAACCATGAAGGATAATACTCGGTGTTTGGCCCCTCTATCGATCAGTAAATCATCCATTGGCATTGGGTATTCATTTTTAGGAGTTGCCAAATTGAGATTCCTAAAGTCAATACATACCCTGATCTTGTCGTTCTTCTTCATGATAGGTACTACATTCAAAACCCATTCCGCACAACGGATTGGTCGAATAAAAACCCCTTTAGTAATCTTCCATTTTCTTCTTTTATTGTTTCCGTTACTTCGGCCGTCATTCTCCTGTCCGGCTGCTTATAAGGTTTATAACCTATTTTTAGGGGTAACCGATGTTCAACAAGTTGTCGGTCTAGACCAAGAAATTCATGATAATTCCAAGAAAATCAGTCAAAATCAGTCTTGGAATTCAGTAAGTAATTCTATCAACTGGTATTTACATTGCTCTGGGAGCAAACTGCTTACATAAACTGGTCGGTGATAAGTTACACTACCTAACTCTACTTCTGTCAGAGGGTCTTGTACTTCGACCTTTACATTTTCCATCTTTTCAGGAGCCACTTCAATGTTCTACATGGATAGCCCTTCATCGTCCATGTCATCTTCCGCAACACATTTGGTTGAAGCAACCAGAATTTCTTCATCTAATTGCCTCTCACTCATATAGGTTTTTAATCGTATCATGGTGGCCTTGACTATGGCCAACCTCTCTTTCTTTCTTTCCTCATTCATCATAGCACCTCCTCAATCTTGTAATCCCAGCTTGACCGATAGGGAATTATCGCTGTCGATCCTGCTTCAGCTCGATCTACGTCATGATCGACCGCTACTGAGATTCCTGTGGGTCGGCCATGTTTCCTACCTGTTGTGAATTTTACTGGTTCTATTTCCCCTTCGTACAGCAATGCTTCGACCGATTCAGAATCTGCCAAAAGTGGCAATCCATCAGCCTTGATGATCTCCACCTTATTTTTGTTCCAAAAGATCATAAATTGATGAAGGGACGATGGTATGCAAAGATTGGAATGTATCCAATCTCATCCCAATAGCGCATTGTAACTCGGCGATGATTCCACTACGAAGAAAGCAGTCAAGCCTTTATTTCGTCCGATCTCCAACTCTAATGATAGGACTCCTTGAATAGTTGGGGTCCCTCCTGCAAAATTTGTGATCATTATTTCGGTATGAATTAGGTCGGTTATGGCCTTTCGTACTTTTTTCATTACCCTGTTGGGTACTATGTTTACAGCTGCCCCAATATCGACTAGGACTCTGGTGATAGGAATTCTGTCCTTGTGTACATTGATGTATAATGGTCGTAAATGTTGAGCCATCCCTAAGGATGGCTTTTCAAAAGTTACTTCATCGACCTTGCTGTCAGAATTGATCACGAGCTGGTAACTCTCACACTTCATTCCTACTTGGCTATTTGGGTTCTGTTCTTGGTAAATGCTGGCCAGCCTCTTGGCCAACTTCTTCTTCACTATCTAGTAATGCATACTTTTCTTTCTCTTAGAAAGATGTTGGCAGCATAAAGACCATATTGCAGTCCATGATCACTGGAGGAAGTGATCCAAACTGAAAAGTCTGGCTTTCTTCAGTACTGGCTTTTTCTTCTGAGGAGTTATCACTTGTTAATGGAGACTGTTCTGGGGCATTTGTACCTTGGAATTGTGCCAAAATTTGGTCTAACAACAAACCGTCGTCTTCTTCCAAGAAGGTGAGCTCTGGGGACATATATTTCTTGTCTTGGATTTCCAATGGCTTCTCTTTTTCTGGGGCCATGGTTTGGGTTTTCCCTTTTTCTTTAGGGTCTCTTGGTACCACCATTCCTCTATTTTCCTTATGCTGGACCGATATGGCTTTGATGGCCACCTGCTCCCTTTGCCAATGTCTTTTTTGGGTCCGATTCATTTCGTACTCTGATCGGTCGAACTTTGGGTTGACCACCCTAGTCCATCTATCATTTCTTCCCCTAAGGGTTTGATCATTCTCGAGTGGGTGCTGTACTAGCGGTCATCTCTGTTTGGGTACCAACTTTTGGGAGTCCTTTGATGATAATTCGGCACGTATTGCCGAGGTTGTGGTCACCATGGTTGGAGGTAATTACTTCCTACATGCCTGACTTGTTTTTCCATTTCTTCATGACATCTTTCATAGATGTTGCGAATCTGATGGACTTTGTCCTGAACATCCAAATGGTTAGGTGGGAAGACTAATCGGTCATTAAGACAATGACTATGCCACTCCAATGGCCTATCTTTGCCAATTATATCCCCTCCAGAGGAGGAATTGCCCCCAGGCCTTAAATCTACCTTCAAGTGAGGGTTTATGAGTCTGGACCCAATCATGTTGACTAGAAAAGTAGTGGAAAATGGATCGGTGTCAATTTCCATGACTTCCTTCCCTTTTTCAGGGAACTGAAGTATTCCTCGATCGATATTGTCCTGTACCATAGAACGAAAAACAGAACAATTAGTAATTGAATGGGTTCGTGACCCATGCCACTTACAGTATTCCCCCTTTTGCATCTCATCGACCGAAGGAACTTTATGCCCCTCTGGTAACCTGATGAATTTTCCTTTTAGGAGGTGATCAAAGATCTCGTCAACTTTTGATATGTCAAAGGAAAACTTCCTCCCTCTTTCATGGAAATTTTTCTTTCCTTCCATTTGAGTACTGGCAATCTTTTTCTTTAAAGTTGTGTAAGTAAAATGTTTATTGAATATTACTTTGGCCAAGGTTAACTCATAATTGGGATCTTGATAGTAAGTTTCAATGGTGACCGTTTTTCTTTGACTCTCCTCCAGCAGAATCTGTTCATACTTGGCCACCTGGTTGATAATTCGAACAGATCTTCGAATTCCATCCCATCGAACTTCTTTCGGAATCCAATGTCTAAACCATTCTAGGCCAGCTTCACGAATTCTATTTCAAGAAGGACTATCCTACATCTATTTCTTACCTTTTTGAACCTACGTATGTATCTATCTGCCGTTTCATCCGGCAACTGTCTTAGCAGAGCCAAATCGGCCATTGACACTTCGGGCTCAGTTTAGTAAAACTGGGAATGGGATTTTTCTTCCATTTCTGCCCAATACTGGACAAAATTGGGCGGCATGGTTATATACCAAGTAAATGCTTAGCCTGTTAAAGAGTTCCCGAAAAGCCTCAATTTATGATAATCACTCGGTGATAGTTCTCCACATTGGACCGTGAATCGACCCACATGTTCGATGGTCAATTGACCATCTTCTCCTGAGAATAGTGAAAAATCAGGAATCCTATATCCCCTAGGGAACTCATATCTTGAACCCAGTGATATACCTAGTCTCTTTCCATCCCTCTGACCAGTGCAAGTGCCTGGATGTCAATATTCGGCAGTACCTGTGTAACGACCCAAACCAGTTTATGTCCGTGGTTCCACAACCGGGTCGGATTGCGACTCTCACCCCATATTTCTATGGCAGTGGCAAGCACTATAAGAACATAAGCATAAGTATAATACAAAGTTCTATTAAAATATAATTTCAATAATTTCAATGTTTTTTTAATAATACAAATTCTGGAAATTAATCCAACTAATCTATTACATCAATTTATCTCTAAATTCTATCATTGGATTTCCCTTTCTCATAGCTCACTTTAGTGATCTATCTTCCTTTAATAACCTAAAAAACAACAATGCAATATCCGTAAGCCAAAGCTTGTGTGAGTAGACCATTAAAGCAAGGTATTTACTCAACACCCAATGCTACTACAAAATATACATATAATATGATGATCTGAAATATATATAATATGATAATGAAATCTGAAGTGATGATGATGATAAAGATAATGAAACAACAATATGTTCTCTCACCAAATCTCACCTTGGTCTGTATCGTAAGGATCTCATATGGTCATTTTATCATGCTATATGACCAAGTCTACATGGAAATCATATCTTGTGCATCATACACAAGATAACATCAATAATTTTAACAAGCACGTGATAATGCAATATGCATGAAGACTGGTATTCGAATGGTTCAAATCCCACACTAGACCAATCAATTACATTAAGTAAAAATGTCTTCTCGAACCATCCCCCCCATATAGGGCCACTCTCAATGTAAGATATTCTATGTGCACAACATAGTTTTAAGGGGTTTCGACCAAGAGGGCACAATTCCCCCACTTATTTGCGGTCATGGCAATGAAAAATATCCAAGGCGTCCAAAATTAGGACTAACCTTAGTAGAAAAGTGAATAACCCGAATACCAAAGGGTAGACTCTTATGATTCAGATTGGGACCCCCATACAAGGCCTATCCCAAATCCTTTCATCTTACCACAAGTATTTTGAGTCCCATACCTCTCACCTTGGGCGAAAATAATAAGTCTCTCAATGGACTGAAAAATGATACAACCTGCCCTGAGTCTCAGGCAATATAAAAAATAATTGGTTAATAGTCAAAGAAAGCCTTCTCAGCCGAAATTTCATATGCAACTCATTGATTCCGATCCGTTTATTGATGCAATTCACACACAATAATAACACATCACATATATTCACATCAGCATGAACATGAGCACAATCTCATGATATTAAGCTACTAATAATCACATAGTATAAATATATGGTCTGAAGCACAAGGTACATGATGATGGAATTATACATAACAAGGGTTCTGATGTTATCAAATAATCATACAATCTCACAAGTGATTCATATAACAATTTAAAGGATCAATCTCATAATAACATGTACTCAATTTATATTATTAAAATTATAAGGTTACAACATCAATTAGAAGGTCAAGAGGATCATATTAGATCATAGGAAATCAATAAAAATAGGTTAGGTCATAAGAGTTGGGTCTTTAGGTTCCAGAACATCAGGATTTGGCTTACTGTGGCCATCCGACAGGGTGTCGGCAGGCTGGTCGGTACGCCGGTGGGTTAGTTTAAAAGGGAAATTCATTGGTTGGTTCAATCAGCATGGTGAAGGGTTGGCCCAACCGACAGGTTTCCGGCAGGATGTCTGTACACCGATAGAGGCATCTCATTGTGCAGTGTGTTGGTTTGGCTTAACCGGTAGGGTGTTGGTACACCGATTGGGATAGATTGGTCTGGTCTGTGTCAAGGTTGAATCCGATAGGGTTTTAGTGGTGTATAGGCATACCGGTAGGGTCTATATAACCCTACCGGCAGACTACCAGTACACCGGTAGGTGCCCGGTAGGCTGGGCAGTAAGCTGCATGTGCCCAGGTCATATTTTTAATCACCAGGCAGGCTAACCGACACACCTGTTAGGCTGCCGGTGCTAGGAAAGTTGAGTCAGGTGATTAAATTTTATAGGTTTAATCATCTAAACATCCTAGGGATTCGTGCATGGTTAATTGGTCAATTTATTAACTAAATAACTTCAGATATGAACAATGATTTTGAATTCTTGGTTCTTAACATGAAATACATAAGTGATTAATATCATGCAATCCTTCTGGGTTTTATTAATATGATCATGGGGAAGGGTTTTCATGCAAAAGAGAATGGAATTCCCCATGATATGACATAAGATCGAAAGTAAATACACAAGATCTAAAAGAAAACTCACAATGAAGAGATGGTGAAGAATTGCTGCCAATGAAGAATTGCTAGATTTCTTCTAGTTTTCTGATCTTTTAATCTTCTTCTTGTTCTTCCAAGGTGTTCCCACGAATTTAGATGTGTTCTAATGTTTAATTTGCTTAGTTAGTCTTATTTAACATGTTTTAGGAGTTAGAGTTGCATTAGGATTGGTAGTTGTTGTTTATCTACAAGTCTATAGTCTTATTTTGATTTTAACTTAGTCATTAAGTTACCTTATTAATTTAGGACGAAATTAAGTTATTAAATAATCTAATTAGGCCGTAAATCTTTTAATTGGGCTTTAGTCTTAATGGGCCTTACTAAGGTCCAGCTTAATTAATTATTAGAGTTGAGTCTTGTTTGGCTAATATAGATTAATTCATTAATCCCTGTTTCTAGTAAAGTTGTAGAGCTTAGTTAATGATCCTAATTCCTTTACTATAGTTTATAATATTAATTATGCATTATTATAATAGTAATCTTAAGTTAGTTTCTAGGTGTGGAGGGTTTAATTACCATTCTACCATTATATTAAGGTTCTTTTTAATCTAGATTTTTCAAGTCTTTACACTCTATCCTCCTTAAGAGAATTCCGTCCTCGAAATTAATCTAGGTGTTCTAAATGATTTTACAACAATAAGATTTTTAAATATTATTTTGTTCTGCTGAAGTAGGTGATATGTATATGTAATTTTATTAATTATGCTAAATTTTTGATTTAATAAGGATTATTCATGTTCCACTGTAATTATTTGTCTTGGTTTATTAGAGTGATAAAATCATGAGTCCATATTTCTGATTCAACCTTATTTTTTTCTTAATGTGTATGTAAGGTAAATAGTATGTGGATAAGTTATTTATATATATAGGGATTATATAAGTTCCATAGTAGTTATTTGTTTTAAAAGTGTGTGTGATAATTTGAGTTATAAGCTCATAATCTATGTTTATGGGTTTTAGAGACATTTGATTCATATATATATATATATATATATATAGGGATTATATAAGTTCCATAGTAGTTATTTGTTTTAAAAGTGTGTGTGATAATTTGAGTTATAAGGTCATAATCTATGTTTATGGGTTTTAGAGACATTTGATTCCCAAAATATGTATGTTGGCTTAGATGGATAGGTTTTAAACCTATATTTTATTAATTGCATTTTGTTAATCTCAATGGAAGCAATTAGAAAGGAAATATGAGAATTTCATTGTTCAAAGGAAAAGACTTACAATGAAGAAGAAAAAGTACTGAATTCAACTTAGAAGACTATTACATAGGAAGGAAAAAAAAAAAAAACAAATGCCCTAAGGGCTACAGTACAACTCTAAAAACAATCGTAAAGAACTACAACAAGACATCAACTTGAAACTAGAAATATCATCCTAAGGAAAACATCAAAATCAAGAGTCTGCAGATGGTGATGAAGATGGTGGTGATGGAGGTGAAACCATTGTAGGAGGAATGGCCATAGGCGGAATAGCATCACTCGACCTCCCGCAGCCGAAGATCCTCATAACATAGCAAAGAGTCTTGTCCACACTCTTTTAGAGCTTGGACATATCCTCTCTGCTCTTTTTCAGCTTGGTACGAGTCTCCTCAAGTTCTGCACGGGTCCTCATAAGCTCCGAAGTAATCTCCCTTCTAGAATCGCGGCTGGTTCTCTCTAAGGTTGTCAGTTTGCCCTCTACACCCCTGTCCCTCCTGGTGTAGTGCAATGGAAGAGGAGGAACACTAGTGCTAGGCCCGACTGATGTAGATGGTCGGAGATGAACCAGAACAAATGGCTCTAGAGGAGGCTGCTCATGTGGAAGATTGGGCTACTCAAAAAGCTCTCCTGGAACTTGTCTGGGCATCTCCTTCAGGTTCATGAGGCTCAGATTCCGATGATTGAGAGACGGCATGGTCCCGGTGAGGAAAACCTAACATCCATCTCCTAGCCAACTCACACGTCAAACATGGAAAAGGTAAAGATACTCTCTTCGTACTTTTCACATATTTGATGATATGGTGGATAATGATGGATGGAAGGAAAGTAGAGCAGCTGACCGGTTGCTACAAGGTACATGATCTGTATCATAGTGGTGCTTAGCTCGGTCTGGTCCCCATGCCTAGGGTACACATTCCTAAGAAAGATTTTATGAAGGATACGGTATGTAGGAAGAAGTCTCATGGCAGTAAGGGATTTATCCTTATTCCATGGGACAACCTGCCCACATAAGACTATTGATCTCAGGTTTATTTGTTGGGTTCAAAACTGGAAGGTTGGTGAAGTTGTTATTCATTGGGACTTTTAGAATTCTAGAAACTAGTTGAATGTTTAGGACATATGGTTGGTCAAGAATAGTGAAAGTAATGGTCATGGAATCAGTATCGTACCTAGTAATATAATCATACATCTCTTGAGAAGAGTATGCCTTTCCTCCCCAAGATAATAGGGGCATCCATCCCAAAGGGTGTAAGGTCTCAACTACTCGGTAGGTTGCTACATGGTTGGGGATGGCTTGTCTTTCTAGTAGAATGGCCATATTCCTTTAGACACTAGGAGCATTCGGGTCATCAGTGTGGTGAAACCCAAAGTTAGCTTCTTCTTCCTCTACTTCTTCTACTTCTACTTCTGGAACATATTCCTCTTCGGGAGATGGTGATCTCCTAGAGGAAGAAGCTCTAGTCAATCTAGTGGTTTTGGAACCTTCATGTTGCTGAGATCGTTGGGCTCTCTTGGTTCTAACCATTGTTCTAAGGTTTAGAAATAAGATAGAAACTAAGGATTTCAAGATTTAAGAATAGAAATAAAAACAAAATGAAGAACATACCACAAGTTTTGATGATCAAGAGAGGTTGGAAGTGCTCTAGGAAGATTTAGGACAATCTTAGAGAGAGTTTTTAGGGTTTGGTTAGAGTTAGAAATCTAAGAAATTAAAAAAAAAAAAATGGTTCATTTATAGTGAACCGGCACGTACTGGCTCAATACCGGTAGCTGTCGGCGTGCCGGTTAGGCTACCGGTGGGGAAAATATTTTAAAATTAGTTATTTTAAATTTTGTTAATTATTAGTAAATTATAACAAACAATAATATCACAAAATTACACTCCAAACATATTCCTATAATTGATTAGATGAGCAACAAGTCTCAACTGGTTACCGGGTCTGAATCTGGACAGGAACTTAAAAATTAAGTTCTTCCCAAATACAGATCCAACTTAATCTTGAAATGATTATATCTAATTTATGATATATTATATTTATAATAATTTATTTATTCATATATATAAACCTTATTTATTTATCTTTTTATTAGCATATATATATAATATACATGTACATAATCTAATTCCTACCTATTTTTCAAGTAATTTAATTCAATATGTTTGCAACCATATTGACTTCAATTGCAGGAAAAATAGCTAGTATTAGGGTTATAATTAATTCATAATTATAGAAATCAACAAATCATAAGCCTTTGATTATGATGTCCTTTAATAACATGGTAATCCAGTATACTTAACATAGACTTCATCCTTATAGCTCAACCATCAAACTTTTCAGAAATAGTAGATTTTCATATTTCCAAATTATCCATCCAGAAGTACTGATAAACATGCATACAACAGCAATCAAATTTATTATTCTCACTCCCTAATATCTAATTCCCTTATTCCCCTTAAAATTCCTTTTACCTTATCTGATTTGTTAATTTTATTCCTAGTCCTAAGTCCTAGATATTTTAAATCCATTATTTTAAATTCTTATTAGAACTTAAGCTCTAATACTACTTTTTTCACGACCCAACCCAGTTTAGATCCGTGGATCCACAACCGGGTCAAATTGCGACTCTCACCCCATATTGCTATGGGAGTGGCAAGCAATATAAGAACATAAACGGAAGTATAATAAAAAGTTCTAATAAAATATAATATCAATAATTACAATGTTCTTTTAATAATACAAATTCTGGAAATTAATCTAACTAATCTATTACATTAATTTATCTCTAA
>JAUPMG010132779.1:256-11446 GCA_031762675.1 Pachysandra terminalis
CAAATGCATCTTCCTAAATAAGCATTGGTCGGTAGGTTCTTCGGCGGGCCGAGGACTCACCGACGGCTTCGTCAGCGGGTGCGTCGGTGGACCGACTACCCACCGACAAGTTCCGTCACAAATAAGGTTTCTGTTGGCGGATGCGTCGGCGCACCAACACCCATCGACGGTTTGCATTTCATAATTCAGGGACCTATCGGTAGGTGCATCGGTGGACCGACCACCCACCGACAGACGCGATTCTGTGTTTTCTTGCTTTGTTCAAGTCACAGAATTCGTGGGGTTTTAAAATGGGTTTCCACTAGGATTAAAAGGGAAGACAAACATGAATATAACGACTCAAATTCGAGCATTCAATCACAATAAATAAGCACTTTTAAAACTTAGGGATATTAATAGTTAAAACCCTACCAGTATTTAAGACAAGCTATAAACATTTAGCAAATCTTATCTCCCGAATTAACTTAACAAATAATCATAACACGTGCTCATCATTTCATGGCATTGAATATATGAGTTCATTCACATTCATCTCATTAAATAGCATTATCATGAGTGAAGAAATATGCACAAATAACCAGAAATTGGGTGTTTGTTTAAATACCCAGGTATTGGAGAACTACTCACATTGCATTGATGGTAATAGCTTCTCCACCAACTCCCATCCTCCTCAATAACTCCAGCTCTAGGTTATTCTCCACTCTCTCTCAAATTTAGTAACAATTAATGTTCAGATAATGCCTAAAGAGAGAATATATACTCCTCTCTTAGGGTTGGGTTGTCTGAAGGGCTCAGATTTGGGCTGCCTAGCCAAAAGTTTAATGGGCCAATTCCAAATCTTGAGTCTAACTAACCATTGGGTGTCCAAAAGTTTCATAAAGTCCAATAAAAAATTGGGAGGCTAACAACCCACCATTACAAGGCCACAGTGTAGGTAGCATACGCAATTGTGTTTCTAATGAGTTAGGGTAAAATACTAAATTACCCTTACTAAAAGTTTGAAATTTTCCGGGTCATTACAGTAGTGTGATAGTCATAATTTAACATGTGTATACACATATATTCACGCATAGGCACATAAACACACCATACCACTTAATCACATATTATACCAAAATATATTGCACACAACTCAATGATGTGGATCCTAGGTTCACATGATTTTAGGTTTCATCCTAGGATTTCATTATACCCTACGACTTCCCAAGCCTTAGACAACTTAAAACCTAGAGCTCGGATACCACTCTGTCACGAAAAATTCGAGATATAGGATCTTGAGGATTTGCAAGGTACAACCTTCGGATCTAATGTATAGATGAGAATAGCCAATCACAATAATACAACAATCACATGGCTAATCAGAGATAACAACATAAACTAGCAGAAGTCTGAACAAATTAGAACCTTTAACTCAACTCGTACCAGTTAAGTTCAATCCCCCATAATCTAAAATAACTAATTCTATTACATCAAAGATGCCCCCTTGGGTTAAAACCAAAGTTAATAAAAACCAAATAATATCCATCCTATTTATATAATTATCTGAAATAGAAAAATCATCTCTAAGAACTAATTCTTCACCTGACCCGCCTACTACTCGAGCGATTCACCTATTTCAACATAAGGACGAGTCACATGCCAGATGGAAAATCTTGAGAAATCACAATAATTATTTCCATAGATTCACAACAACACAAATTAATTTACACAATTTCACCCAACAAATAATACCACACTCACAGTGTATTAGTATGCTTAATATTACATTAACACACTATACACAAAGTATATCACATGACACAATTTAATCCCATTACAGTTCAGCAATATTTATCAATCACATAATCCTCATATATATATGATAATCATACACATAATCGTATCACATCAAAACAATCATTCACATGGTCCCACCATGATAAATAATAGGTCCACATAATCCCATCATGCGTTACAATCATACCACATGGTCCAACCATGCCTCAAAACACAATCCACATGGTCCCACCATGTCTCAAACACAGTTCACATTACAAACTATCCTCAATGAAAGTACACACAAACATTCACTTCAAGTCTAACATATCTAATGATTAATGAAGTATGATATGATGCAAGTAGGCATAATAAATGCATATGGTGATGCATATGCAAGGGTAATTAGGCTTAGCCTAACTACATGCTCATTCAACAGTCAATCCATTCTTTAAAGGATTTGTACCCACGGTAGAATGCCACCATTCCATTCTTCAAGGGACTTGTACCTCACGGTAGAATATATCAGTAAGACTTATTCTTTAAGGGACTTTCACCACACGGAAGAATACACCAGTGCACTTATCTATGGTGAGCTCATATAGAGTCACACCCCATCATAATATTAACCAGTGGATGCTCCTAGCACCACTCACATACCATACACAAATAAGATATCACAATCATTCACACACACAACTAGTGGATACTCCAAGCACCACTTACACACTCATCACACAATTTGACATAAGAATCAATCACTGAATAGACTAGTGGATGTATCTTGCACCACTCACACAATTCAATTATCTACACTATCATCACTAACGTTCTTAACCTCATCATAACATCCATTTATTATTTGTGAACTCCTTAGTGTTATATTCTCATCATATCATGGTCAGAACTGCCAGTTCCTACTAGAAATCAAGCCAAGTATACACTTTAAATCACATGGTCATAACCATTCATTTTGCAAGCAAACTAACCTCACACACATATTCAAATCCTCATATGGGAACTTCCCATGAAATTTGAGTCCATTTGGACATCGGTAGATGTTCGGTACATGCCGAGCTTCCTACAAAAAATTCTCGGTAGCTAGTCTTGCTACATGCCAAGACTCGGTAGATGTGGCAGAGAATTCTGGGGTCTTTCGGTGGATGTCTCGCTACATGCCAAGGATATACCGAACGCTTAATTCAGCCCAGAATTTATTATTTTTCTTAGGGCTTCGTGCCCATACACTCACAATCATGTTTTTGCACTTTTTAGCATTAAATCACTAACTTATATGACCATTGACTCAATCAAATCCTATGACAAAAACCCAATACATAACCATGGATTAGCATCATCATAAACATCAAGGATCTAAGATCTAAATTCATGATATCATGGTGTTTTCTACACACATTATTCAATACAACCATGAAGAACATCATGTAATCTCTATCACAATACATGGATCTAATCACAGCATCATCCAACATCATATCATCCTATGTACATTTTTGAATCAGGCTTAATCAACCTATATGCATTATTTGATCACAACATCATCCAATCTTGCTCATCAATCTATATGCATTATATATAGCATTATCATAAGTCTATTAACATAGCTATCGTGAAATCTAAGGAGAATCCCTACCTTTTCAGCCTAGTGTTTCTGCACTTGAGATGGGAAATCCTTCCTTTCTCGAGCTTTTTCCTTCTTTTTCTTCCTTATTTCTCTTTTGCTATAACCTCGTTTTTCTCTTCTTCTCCTTCATTGTTGTTTGGACGTGTGAAGGAAGAAAAGCTTCCTTCTTCCTATTTGGAAGGAACGTGGGTTAGAGGGAGAGTTCCCTTATCTTACACAACTGATCCAAACGTAGTTGAAATTACCTTAATAACCTTACCTTAAATCCAATGGGCCATTCGACCTGTCCATGCTTGGATTCAAGTTTGAAATGTTGGGTCCAAGCCCAGTCCATCTTATGTTTAACAATTAACACAAGTTACCACTAATTCTCCAAAATTATGTAATGGTCCAAGTCATCCCATCTTCTTATAATTAAACCCTATGGTTCAAATAAGGATTAAAGAGCATTTAATTATCAAATTACATGATAGGGTCAGGGTCACTACAATTGTTCACCAAGTTTAGTGGTAGTAGAAACAAGGGCATCAGTCGTCTCTTTTCGTGCCAAGACACTGAATCCCATATCATCAAAGAACTTCTCCACCTTAGCATTAGTGCCACAGCGTTGTTGTAAGCATCCTCTATCTTCATCATCCAGACTCATCACTTCTGGGCGCAGAATTTCAATAGTCTCCATTATGGCATCTATAGCATCTCTATGAATGACAACATTGAAAATCGCCTTTTTCGTGCCAAGGTGTAGCAGTTTTCCGTCTTTTGACCTACATAAGAGTGGTAATGGCAGAAGTTATCCCTCTTCTTATTTTCCTCTGACGCTGGAAGTCTTGGCGGTGGAGTCACTAGGCCATTCTCCACCCACTGTTTCAGGATCACCAAACTTCTTTGACGGTAGAAGGTAACGGTGGAGTCGGAGTGAAAACCCTCTTCTGACTTCTAGTCTCACTAGCCTCTTCTTTGGAATGTTTGTTCTTGTCCACCATCATGGTTAGTGAAGCAGGTTTCGATTTTCTCTTCCAAGGGACGTCACCCTTTAGACTCATAGTGCGTCCTGTATGGCTTGCTGACTCGTAATGATGAGTGAATGTGTCGATTTCTACGTTCTCCAATACAAGACGGTAGTCCTTCATCATGCTGTTAATACACATCCACACAAGCTTCCCTTCCTTAGTAGTCTCCCGAAAATGAGTAGCGAGATCACGAAAACGCTTTAAGTTTGTCTCTAATCCTTCACTGGAACTTTGCTTCTCCTTCCCCAAGTCCATAAGGGTCATGCGTTCTTCAATAATGAAAAACTTCCGTAGGAATGTCACCTTCATCTCTTCCTAATCGAGGATGGATTTATGGAGGAGGTTGTCATACCAAGTGTAAGCGCGATCTGTGAGAGACTGGGAGAACTCCCTCATCTTGTGGTCATCATCACAAGCAAAAGCTCCCATGGCACCGGTGAACTTGGTGAAATGTTCATTTGCGTTGCCGGTTCGCCCATTGTACTACGGCATCAGCAGTGGAACTACGTATCCCACAAGGTAAGTCTTCTTCATAATAGCTATAGGATACGGAGGCCTAGTATCAACGTTGAATTCGACAGGTTTCTCCTTATGTCGCTACAAGAAATTCACCATCTTTCTTGGGTTATAAATCCATTATTATTCATGGACTCTGGTTGTGATGCGCTCAAAGGAGTACGAACGGGTGCTATAGTAGGTGCTGTAAGTGCCCTTTCTATAGTTTGCTCTGTAGGTGGAATCGGAGCATGAATCTTCCGAGTAATCAGCGTCTGCAACAAGTCCATCATTTTCGCTTGTGCTTCCTCCATCTTGTTCATCTGTACCCTCATCATCTCTATTTGATCGTCATGATCGTCGGGTTGCTCGTCCATCTCCTCCTCACCTTCTAACTCGTGTAGATCGTTAGGAGGGTCTTTTTCATATCTCTCCGCAACATCATGGAACAGGGACGCCCCAACTTGTTCCATAGCTTTTGTTCTACTCTTCTATCTCGACATTCTTCTAGTAATGATCAGTATGAAGGAGACCAAGTCCCCAACGAAGTCACCAAAATGTAAAGGGTGATTTTGTGAAAGTGTCACCAACGGTAATGTTACTGATCTCTAGAAGCCGAAATCAATGAGTAACCCTACCCCGTCTTTAGAAGAACCATAAGAGTAAAGTGAAATGACCGTTTGGAATGGGTCGGGTCAGACTAAGGGAAATAGTGGTCAAGGTGTTAGAAATTCGTGAGCACACTTCAGAGCCACGTTTTAGGAGTCTAACCCGTTAAAATTCTCCTACCTTTAATCATGGGAAATGAGCTACTATTTATAGCATTTAGGAGAAAGATAACGGCGGTTAGTTATCTTATAAACCATTTCTAACAGTGTTAAAACGCTAACCTGGGGTATCATCTATTAGTTACCCCACTCTCTTAGATGGACCAATTCCGAGTCATATTTATGAATTACACATTTGCCATTGGAATCATGACACCGTATGTAATTCATGACATGATAAGAGACTGGTGATCCTCACGCCCCTCCAATCCTTTCATATCTAAATCTCCCTTGTATGTCACGCTCGTGATGTCGAAATGTGGGCGATGGCAAACATCATGAATAAATGTAGTAGAAGCTGTTTTAGCCTTGGAGCTGTCGAGGCTGTCTAGTCTTAGAACTTTCGAGGTTCTCAAACCTTAGTGCATTCGAGACTATGTGTTCATCGGAACGCATCCCTTTTGAAAAACGTGAGGTGCACCTCTGTGTCGGTATCTCGCCGTGGAGTATCAATGTCCTACAACGTCCAGGGTTCTTTTTCTTCTTAGATGTAAATTCATATTGATGTGTTGACGTCTTACATCGTCTAGGGCTATCTTTCCCCTTAGATCTAAGCTCATATCAACATGTGGACATCTTACATCGTCTAGGGCTGTCACTCCCTTAGATGTAAATTCATATCAATGTGTCGACGTCCTAATCATCCAGGTCTGTCTCTCCCCTTAGATGTAAATTCATATCAACGTGCCGATGTCTTACATCGTGTAGGGCTGTCTCTCCCCTTAGATGTAAATTCATATCAACGTGCCGATGTCTTACATCGTGTAGGGCTGTCTCTCCCCTAAGATGTAATTCATATCAACGTGTCAATGCCTTACATCATCCAGGGCTGTCTCTCCCTGTAGATGTAAATTCATATCTAAGTGTTCACCGAGACGCATCTCTTTGGTGAACGTGAGGCGCACCTCTATTCGGCATTCTCGCCGTGGGGGTTTGGCATCCCACTGTGGAGTATTCAGCATTCCCGCCGTGGGGGTTCGGTATCCCACCGTGGAGTATTCGACATTTCCACCGTGGGGGTTCGGCATCCCACCGTGGAGTATTCGGCATTCCTGTCATGGGGGTTCAGCATGCCACCATGGAGTATTCGGCATTCCCGCCGTTGGGCTTCGGGATCGCACTGTGGAGTATTCGTTGATATTTGCTTTATTGTGTATAATCCTAATAAATGTATTGGTCGCCTCACGACTTGTACATTATCTGGAGTCATAATGGTAGCACGCTAGCTTTACCCCATATTCATGTTTCAGCTCTGGTTGCTCTTAACTCGTTCGAATCGTTGCTTGAATATTTCCCACAGGTCTCACCCGGGGTATCAATTAGACTTTGCTCACATACCTGTCACGCTCTTGACAAGTGTTGGTTTATCATTGGGCTATTTGCCTTTACCATTTTTCATATCTACATTTAAGTCCCCCTGACCACGACGATAAACTTGAGATTATTGGCATGGGCACATTAAGATTTGGCGCCGTTCCTGCGCACCGATTATTACTCTCGAATGTTGTCGCAGAAGTGATTTTCTTTATTAAGATTCTTGGGAGGTAAAATTCAGAGGCACCTCTTATGCTCGAATTTCAACAAGACATTTGAGAGAGGTATTTCAAAACAACTCTTACACCCAGAAATTTGGTGGGATTTTGGGAGGTATATTTGAAAAACAACTCCTATGTGCCTAAACATCGTTGGGGTCTTGGGAGGAGTATTTCAAGAACAGTTCCCACGTCCCCAAAAATCAAATAGCGGTCTTGAGAGGAGTATTTGTAAAACTACTCCCACGTTCAAAAGCGTTGGGTTATTGGGAGGAGTATTTGAAAAACTGCTCCCACGTCCCAAAATGTTGGGGTCTTGGGAGGAGTATTTCAAAAACTGGTACTATGTTCCCAAAAATCAAGTAGGGGTCTTGGGAGGAGTATTTGAAAAACTGCTCCCATATACCCAAAAATATTGGTGTGACTCTTGAGGGATAAATCTAAAAAATAATTGCTAAGTCCCCAAATTTAGTGAGAGTAAAATATTTTCATAGAAAACACAAAATAAAAAAAAACAAAATTCTTGGGAAAACGCTAGGGGCTTATCCTCCTTTGGCATTAACACCCAAAGCAAATAAAAGAGAGGGATTTGAATGTTTCGTTCTATAAATATGGTGGAAAGTAAGCTTACCTCTCATTTTCATTCTTAGAGAGTTTCTTCTCCCATCTTCTAAAGGAAGAAATCCTTCTTGATTTTCCTTCCTCTCCTCCTCCTATTCTCTTTTATATAGTATATTCTTTTTTTTTTCTCATGATGGCAAGAACGAAATTGTCCCGCGCAGTGAAGCCCTTGAAATGTTCTAATGAAGATGGTCCTCCTAAACCTCCGGAGGATTGGTCGGATGACGCATTGATAGATGATACATTGTGGAGGCACATGCCTCCTCTTCCCAAGCAATCGACCGAACCGCCTAGCGTCACGACATGTCTATTCACTCCTGTGGCTATCGAAAAAGGGTAAGTTCTCCTTTGGCTTCCATTCCTTGTGTGAATTTTGAATCGAAAGCCTATCCTCCTAGAAAGATTCGGCTTCAATCGCACTCGCGCCACCCAACTAGTTGGCATGAATGGTGTTGAGGGGATCGCCTCACTTCGGCAAAAGCTTCATCAATGTGTTATAGCTGAACCCCGTGCAAGCATGTTGTGAATCAGACATCCTTTTGGATCGGGAGGCCATATATCATCTTATTCGTCGTTGGAATAAAGAAACTCACACTTCACTTGGGGGGAGTTCATCCCTTCTCTTGAGGTCGTTCACGTGTTGCTCAGTCTGGAGATAGTTGGTGATTCAGACTTGATAAATATCACCCTTAGTGATGGCGAGTTGAAGATTACTATGTCCTTGGCGAAGGTGCAAGGTGTAGCAAAGTATTCTTCCATATATTCTACTAGTCCAAGCCAGTCAGAAAAGGGCACACGTGGCTCGTTCAAAGTTGGGACGTGCCGGAGGAGACCATCAGTAAAGGGTATGACTTTCCTCATATGTTTGAGGCCTTCATTTCATTCTTTCTTTCTTTCGAGGTTTACTTTTGAAGGACTTCCATCTGAGAAGGTTCAAAATCGCCATTTTGCTATGGCAGTACGAATGGCACAGAGCTCACGATTTCCTTTGGCTGCGCTGTTCTTAGGCACTCTTTATTATAGATTGGATTTGTTGGTTAACGATTTCGCCTCGTCGTGTGGTAGGTACAAAATCGAAACTTTCGTTCATGCTTCCTTTTTACAGCTTTACTTACTGCAGCGCTTTAGGAACCATGGTTCTCCTCCTCGTGTCCTCCTTACGGATGGTAAGGATCATTCTCGTCCCCCATTGTGCACTCATGCTAAGAGGGGAAATAATATTGACTTCATCTCCCTTGTTGACGACATATCATGTTTCATATTTTGTCCTTACCTCATTTTATTTCCCAGAGTACCAACCTATTGGTTATCAACATTCGGCTCCCTTAAGCAAGGTACGTTTTGGTAAGCGATTTAGTGTATTACCCTCATTCATTGCTTATGCGATGAGTATTCTTTTGGGATGTGTTCCTGCACGAGTAGAGTGGGATGGTGGTTATATCAAAAATCCTATAATCCCCATCGTTTCGTCAGTCAATTTGGGTTTATGCACACCCCACCTTTGGAACAGACGCCCCAGATTGATGTACATGTATCCGGTTTTGTCTACACTGTGAGAGGCTTCTGCGTGTTATTTCACACTTCCAAAGAGTACATCACGGTGGTAGGCGATAGTCGCTATGTAGGGTGTACTCTGGAGATGGTGGAGTTTTTGTATGATTTTTGGTACAACGCTTACTCGTTCGTCAAGGCTAAGGAGATGAGAGTGCCACAAGTTACCATTCCTGTCAAGCACCCGAGATTAAAATTGCCACGTCACTCTGATAAGACGACCAAACCTTCAATGGGTGGTATCCTCAAAATTTTCGCGATGCAAGCCAAGACCATCGTCTCGGCCATTTCTTTCAAGGCGACCACCTTGTCCTGTAAACCGGTGAGATTTTATATGCTTACATCCTCTGACGTTTTCTCTTTTGTCTTCTATCTTTTGTGCTCGTGTATAAATATGTGCACTCATAATGATTTTTCTCTTATCATTCGCCTTGACTTTTGAACTCATATGGTCTGTCGTGTTTTTAGACTCATGCCTTAGGTCAAGATAGTCCATCCTCTAGTCTTAATCGATCTTCTACGGAGAAATTTTGGCTCCCAATTTCTGAGGAGGAAAACATCTTTGCACACGAGGAAAGCCACGGAGGGGAATCAATTGAAGGGAAGAGTGACGACGAAAGTGAAGAATACAATACTGAATGAGTTGATTTAGAACTTCACGAAGATCCCCTTTTTACTGCTTCGTCGAAGATGGCGACCACTACCGCGGTTTCACCCAATATCTCCTACGCATCATCATCGACCGGTGGAGGTAACAAATCATTTCCTCGTTCCTTAATTGTGCACGAATGCTCATTGTTTTATTATTGTAACGCCATACCACCTTTCTTGTTCTGTGTATATATATATTGATCACTTCCCGATGAGTCGAGTCGACATGAATTTTCTCCTACTCCTGGCTTCGAGGACGCTACAGATGGAACCATTTTTGAGAGGGAGATGTCTCCCGAAGTCTCAACTAGGGTACACTTCCTCCTAGGGTGCCCGACATTCTCATTACTTCGAAAGCTCCTCTTGAGAGGAGTACAGGCACCATCTAGAGAAAGAGAAAAAAGTGACGATCCAAATATTCCCTTGATTCCACCCTATATTAAACAACGAAAGACATCCTCCACAAATTTGGTAGCTCCAATGTAATATCCCGAGTTCGGACTATTGAATTAATTACTCTTAATGGCATAATTAATTCAGTTAATTATGATCATCTTGCTAATCACTTGGATTAGAAGACAATAGAGCCTTGACTTCAATCCATAGGTCTAACTTTAGAAAATTAAGCGATTCGGGAAATTTCCCTTAAACTTGGAACTTCCGGCAATCTCAAAATATTGTGGGAATAAATAAATAAAATCCCAATTTGAGTTACCTGACTCAGATCATCAGTATTAGCCTCGCTAAGAAAAGCCCTCTGTCGGGGAAAGCTTACGACTTCTGTCGAAGAAGATATTGACCGAATACCTAAAATGCCCTTGACTTAGCCAAGATACTATAAATATCAGACTTAGAGATATTTTCAGAAAAATCTCAAAACCTAAACCCTTTCTTCTCTGTCTTCTCTCTTATGGAGCATTTGGAGCCAAATGGAGAATCCAAGCCCCCACGTCGCCGTTGTTCGTCGCCGCAGTTACTCCGGCCATTCACCGGCGTCGATCCAGCGAAGCCCTAAGTTGAGTATCACAAATTAGTATGCTATTTAGTTGTGTTTATCTATTTTGGAAGCTTGGAGTATGGTATAGAAACCACACCCACCTACT